>PVLC010020997.1:0-28535 GCA_004027655.1 Graphiurus murinus
CGGTACTGGGGATTGAACTCAGGGGCATTCTACCTCCGAGCTACACCCTCAGCCCTATTTTTTATTCTTTATTTTGAAACCGAGTCTCACTAAGTTGTGGAGCGCCTCACTAGGTAGCTGAGGCTGGCTGCGAACCCGGATCCTCTGGTCTCAGCCTCCCAAATGCTGGGATTACAAGCGTGCGCCACCACGCCCGGCTGCAATCACTTATTTTTCCATCCAAATCCTCTTTGGGACTAAGAGCTCCCTAAGGAGCTGCATCCCAGTCAACTCTCATCTGTAAGCCAACAACAGAATCTTGCAGGTGCTCATTCACCCCGGTTGCTGGTTGGTGTTGATGCCAAAGCACCTCAGTTAAGACTTGTTAAGACTGGTCCTTCCTGGAACATCTGATCTCCATAACCCGTGTACCGCTGTATTATCTGTGGGCTCTGAAGCCGACAAAGGGCAACACTCTGGTTTTGTTGAATCTTGCAGCATATGTGTAGGTAGCTGGGAAGAATCTCAGAATCGATTCGCATGTGCCAGAATATTAAGTGCTGTACTTTCTCAAAGTTGACTTAATTTCCAAATCTGACCTTCTATCCTGCAGCTGGGAAATTCAATCTCCTTCTGTTTTTCTGAGGCAACTTATTAAGCACCTACTATGTACAAGGCATATGGAAAAGTACCTGTCTGGGTGGATATAAGTATAATTGCACATTTTTTGTGGAATTGGAGATTGAACTCAGGGGTTCTACCTCTGAGCTCTATCCCAGCCATATTTTATTTTATTTTGGAGCATGGTCTAGCTTAGTTACCATGAACTGACCTCAAACCTGCAATCTTCCGGTCTCATCCTCCCAAGTACTAGGATTACAGGTGTGTGCCACTGAGCCCAGCTACAATTGCACATTTTAAAAATAAAATCATATTCCACAGGATTTAAGGCAACATAAAATTGAATCAGAGAAAGATCTCTGCCTCTTTTATATATATACAATATATGAGTATATATATATATGAGTAATAAGAATATTTATGGTATATGTTTGTATATAGAGAATATACAGAATATATGTACATGGGTATATATGTATATTCACATGTTTTTGTGTGTGTACTGAGGATTGAACCCTGGGGCATTCTGCCTCTGAGCTACACCCCAGCTCTATTTTTTTGTTTTGTTTTGTTTTGTTTGAAACACAGTCTCACTAAGTTGCAGAGGGCCTTACTAAGTTGTTAAGACTGGCCTTGAACCTGTGATCCTCCTGTCTCAGCCTCCCAAGTACGAGGATTTCAGGTGCGTACCACCAAGCCTAGCTCATATAATTTTTAAGTGCATGATAATTTGGTGTGCAGTTTTAAGAAATTTCCAAGAGAACAAAGCTATAGATGTTTTATTAGCTGATTTTTTTTTTCTTTTTGGTACTGGGGATTGAACTCAGGGACATTCTACCTCTGAGCTACACCCCCTGCCCTCAAATCTGCCATTCTGTCTCAGCCTTCCAAGAATTACAGGGATTACAGGGATCTGCCACCATGCCTGGATTACTAACTGCTTTCTTTTTTTTTTTTTGCGGTACTGGGGATTGAACTCAGGGGCATTCTACCTCCGAGCCATACCCCCAGCCCTATTTTTTATTCTTTATTTTGAAACTGGGTCTCACTAAGCTGTGGAGTGCCTCACTAGGTAGCTGAGGCTGGCCGCAAACCCAGATCCTCCGGTCTCATCCTCCCGAATGCTGGGATTACAAGCGTGCGCCACCACGCCCGGCTACTAACTGCTTTTTAAAAGGAATTTGGGGTGGAGAAGATTAAGCCTTTTAAAATCATTTGGTCCCATGCTCTCTGTTCCCTCTGACCCAAACAGAGAAGCATAAAATATGGATCTGAAATTATGCTGCTTCTAATGGAGATTTTGAACCACCTGGAGAACTTGCTGAGGTGCGACCTGTGACACCGTGGATCTGGGATGAGGTCTGAAATTCAGGTTTCTAGCCAGCTCCTGGGTGATGCCTGCTGTCCACCAGCCCCACTTGGAGCATCAGGATCATGGAGCTCTTGAGAACAGGTCTAGCTGCTTCTCCGTAGGAGCCTTCCTCTGAGATTCCCTTAGTGGGTCAATTTTGCAGTGTCATATATTAGAATTCCCTTGGGTGGGGCTTGAGCACTGATTTTTTTTTTTTTTTTTTCAGTACTGGGGATTGAACTCAGGGGCATTCTACCTCCGAGCTATACCCCCAGCCCTATTTTTTATTCTTTATCTTGAAACAGGGTCTCACTAAGTACCTCAGCTAGCTGAGGTACTTAGTGAGACCCTGCTACCTCACTAGGTAGCTGAGGCTGGCCACGAACCCAAATCCTCCGGTCTCAGCTCCCCAAATGTGGGGATTACAAGCATGGGCCACCACACCTGGCTAGCACTGATATTTTTTAAAAGCCCTTTGGTAATTCTAATCTCGAGCCTGGTTTGAGAACTATTGAGTTTAGGACCTGATACACTGGAGATTTCTCTTTTGTCATTAGCTTACTGACTTGATGAAATCAGAAATGAGGACTAGCTAGCCAGGCATGGTGGTACATGCCTGAAATCCTTGCACTTGGGAGGCTGAGACAGGAGGGTCGCAGGTTTGTGGCCATCCTCAGCAACTTAGTGAGGTCCTACGAAGCTTAGTGAAACCCTGTTTAAAAAAAAAAATAGGGCTGGGATTGTAGCTCAGAGGCAAAATGCCCCTGGGCTCAATCCCCAGTTACCCCCCCCCCACACACACACGGTGATGATGATGATGATGATGATGATGATGATGACGATAACAATAATAGTAATAATGATGTAGGACAGGGGTGTAGCTCACAGATAGAATGCCCCTGGGTTCAATACCCAGTACCATAAAAATAAAAATAAAAAGGAATGAGGAATAACTTCTGGGAGAAAATATTTTCAATGGTGGCTCCTTCTCCAAGTTTGCACATTTGTCTAGAACTGCTCAGCATGTTCAATAGCTCCTCCCTCATTACTAGTGGTAGCCAGCAAACCTCTATCCACAAGGCCACACACTAAATACAGCTCCGCTTAGGGCATTTTCCAGACTCTTCTCTTTCTTTTTCTTTCCTACTTTGGAAAGCATGGCTGCAGCATCTCATCCTCAGAGCACATCTCTTTCTTCTCCTCGGTCATCTCACAAAGTCTCCTGGTCTTTCCTTTTGCCTCTGCCTCCCTGGTGTGCGCTTTGTTTTGCTCCCTGCAGGGGCCGCCTGCCTTCCACAACCCACGTGCTTCTCATCCCGGCTCCAGACAGCCCAGTCCACGGCAGAGCCCTGGGGCTCCAGCTCGGAAAGAGAGGGTGGTCAGGACAGAGAAATCCATCAACCACCCATGTATCCATTCGTCCACTGATTCTTTCTTCCATCTAGCCCATTCCTGTGCATGCAACAGAGACCTGAGGGCTTGGGAATCCAGTAGTGGGCATGACAGCCCAGGCCTTTCCCATGTAGATCAGGAAAGACGACATTACAGATGGAACAAGAAGTACCAAAGTGGGAGAGGAGATTGTTCTGGAAGTCTAGGAGGTGAGAATGGAACCCTCTTCTGGAAGAACAATGAAGGCTTCTAAAGAGGGTGAATGTTAAGCCCAAATATACTGGCGACCCCCTTTTGCAAGTTTTACCTCAATAAAGCCTGTTCTGCTGTAGAGCTGTCTCTTTCTCCCTTGAGAAACTATATTCATGTAATAAATATAATATAATACAGTAAATTATAATTATAATAAATATTATATAATAAATATATGCATATAGTAAATATATAGTATTTATATAATAAAATGGACATTATATTTATATGTTAAATATAATAATTATTTGTATATTTATGTTATAAATGTAAAGTGCTTAGCTATAAAATGAATCCCCAGTCAGGTGTGGTGGTACACACCTGTAATCCCAGTACTGGGGAGGCTGAGGTAGGAGGATCACATGGTCAAGGCCAGCCTCAACAAGACCCTGTTTCAAAATTTAATTTTTGTATAGGGCTGGGGGTATAGCTCGAAGTACAATGTCCCTGGGTTCAATCCTCAGTACCCCTCACCAAAAAAAAAAAAAAAAAAAAAAAAATCTCCAAACTGAATGTGAGCATTTTGCTGAATGTGGAGCTCCAGTTAGGGAGGAGTGTCGGTGTCCTCGGGTTCTTTCAGGCCTTTGCCTCAATCCATGCGGGACAGAAGAAGCAAGCTGGGCTCTGGCCTGCAGTGTGCACCACTGGATGCCTGCCCCCACTCTTGGTGGCTGCCTCTGTGCCAGAGGCCCTGACCCCCTCAGTGCACACCACCACCCTGCCCACCAGAGCCACCAGCCTGCCATTGCTCCTTCCTTGCTGTCTCTCTGTCTCTCTCTGTCTCTCTCTCACCAGGAAACATTCTCCTTCCTTCCTCCCTTCCTTCCTTTCCTTTCCTCCTCCTTTTTCTTCTTCCTTCTTTTTTTAGTACTGGGGATTGAACCCAGGGGCATTCACTTCTGAGCTACATCCCCAGTCCATTTTTTTATTCTTTATTTTGGCACAGGGTCTCACTAAGTTCCAGAGAGCCTCACTAAATAGCTGAGGTTGGCTGCTAACCCGGATCCTTGCGTCTCAGCCTCCCAAGTACTGGGATTACAAGCGCCCGGCTTACCCTTTACTTTTTGACTGGTCACCTTTGCCAGAGTGCCAAATATATCATAGCTTCGGTAGAGAAAGGACTAATGCAATGTGAGCAAGTTTAGCCTTGGTACGGTCAGTCCACAGTGAAGGAAACATTAGGTCTAAATTACATAGTGGAGCCCTAAACTTTGCTTTTATTTATTCTTTTCCTGTTGGGGCCCTATACAGTACAGAATTTATTTTGTTTTTCTTCCATATCATTTTAGCGTGCAAATTTAGACAACTCAACAGGGGCCTTCAGAGAGCACAGGGGGTTAACACACACAATCTGTCTATGCAGCAAGAACGCAGAGGCCGCTTATTTAACTACATTTCCTGTGATTCTTTTTCTTAGTGGGATGACTCAGTCCCACATCAGCCCGCAGTGGGGGGACCTCACTTGGGACAATTAGATTGAATCATGTTTCTTCCCCAAACAATTTGCTCCGCGGGGAAGTCCTAACTCAAGCCTGTGTCCTTTCACAGAGCGTTACTTTATGCCGCGAGCCTCGGTGGGAGAGGAAATGGATGTTATCACTCTTGTGCCCAGAAAGAGCAATTGGAGCTCAATACTAGGGTTTTACACATATCACTTGAAGCAGGCCAAGGGATTTCTTTTTTCCTTTCCAACAAGTCAGAAGACTGCTTGGCATGTGTGTGTATTGATACATAGTTGTTATAAAGTAAATAAACTGGGGTGAAGTCAGCCAGGAGGCCAGAGGGAAGGCTTTAGCTGGAAGGCATAAGGGGCAGGAGGGGAAGGCGGCAGACCCTGCCCCCCAGATGAAGCCTTTCCAGTCTAGGGAAGGTGGGACTGGTCCCTGTAGATCTTGGGACCAGAAAGTAATTGATGCACATGCAACACTCACTTAATTTGCCTAATTACAATTTGTTCACATCCGCACCACGGGGCTTTGTTACAAATGATTCCCCAGCTCAGTCCGCTGGGTGCGCAGGGGGAGCGTGCTGACAGGGTTTGTGGGGGAAATTTGCATAGAACGTCTCCCCCACCAAATTATTAATTGGCTCCTGGGGAAGGCCTGGCTTCTGAGGTACTGCTTAATTACTATTCACGTCAAGGTTAAACATCTTCCCCTGGTAAGCGGGGTACCTGCTCTCCCGGCTGCACTCGGGCCGTCAGCATGGTGTTTATGTTCACAGCTAGGTCGTTCATGTCAACACATCCTTCCCATGAAAACAACCGAGAATGTTGCTTCCACACTGTTTATGTTGATGCCTGAAGTTGTGTGGGTAAAATGTAAACAAGGTGGGGGGGTGGCAGTGGTGGCCCTCACCCATAATCCCAGTACATGGGAGGCCAAAACAGGAGGATCACAGGTTTGAGGCCAGCCTCAGCAATTTAGCAAGACCCTGTTTCAAAACAAAATAAAATAAAAAGGGTCAGGGGTATGGCTCAGTGATTGAATGCCCCTGGGTTCAGTGTCCAGGACCCCCATGCACACACACACAGAGGCAGAGACTGGGGTGCCACCTGCTGTGTGCCCCTCACAGTGTCAGTCCATGGGTCCTTCACTGAGATGGGAAATGAGCTCTCAGCCCAGGACCAACATGGTTCCCTTTCCCTCCCTCATTGCCAAGGGTACAACATTACCATCCGTGGTTAAAAAACATTCTCAACTCATCTCAGCAGCTCTGGAAATTTGCAAAGCATTCTGTTTGTGTTTTTTTTATTTTTTATTTATTTATTTATTTATTTATTTATTTATTTATTTATTTAGTGTGTGTGTGTGTGTGTGTGTGTGTGTGTGTGTGTGTAATTGGGGGTTAAACCCAGGGGCATTCTACCTCTGAGCTACATCCCCAGCCCTATTTTATTCTTTTATTTTGAAATAGGGTCTCACTAAGTTGCAGAAGGCCTCACTAAGTTGCTGAGGCTGACAGCAAACCTGTGATTTTCCTGCATGAGCTGCCCAAGTACTGGGATTACAGATGTGTACCACCACACCTGGCTCGTTTTGTTTTTCAATGAGATGACTCCTTCTCCTACCTCTCTGATCTCACAAGATTTTTAAAATCCTGTTTTGGAGCTGAGTGCAGTGGTGCATGCCTGTAATCCCAGCTATCGAGGAGGCTGTCTCAAAATAAAAAATAAAATGGGCTGGGAATATAACTCAGCATGGACAGCGCATGCCTGGGTCCAAAATCCAGTACCACTAAAAAGCTAAAACAAAAGCTTGGTTTGGAACATTATACTAAGATTTGTTTTGTTACTCTGTAAAGGCTAATTTGTTGGCCAGTTTTCATTTATTTATTTTTAAATTTTATTAATTTATTTATTTGGTGGTACTGGAGTTGAGCCCAGGGGCATTCTACCTCTAAGCTACACCCTCAGCCCTTTTTTAAATTTTTGATTTGGAAACAGGGTCTCCCTAGAATGCTGAGAGTCTCACTATGTTGCTGAGGCTATCCTTGAACCTGTGATCCTCCTGTCTCAACCTCCCAAGTATGGGGGTTATAGGCGTGCACCACCAGGCCTGGGCAGGTTTCATTTTTTATATACCGACATCACTGAGTTAAAGATCAAGCTTTTAGGGCAGGAATAGTCCCTGTTACACTGACTGGGGTCATGATCGCCAGTGCTGGATGCTGATGATTTTGATGTGAGCCTCGGGTTTGTTTCAGACACCCCCAGGTCCTGCAGCACCTCCTTATGCAGTCTACCTGAATGAGGTTAGATCAGTTACGTTGCCAAGCAGCCCCACTTCTTGTTCGTTTTCACTCCTCTCCCAGGCTAACAGATGCCCATGGCATTTACTGAGCTATCTTCGCAGTTGAAAAGCCGCTTTGCAATTTCATAGCTCATGTTCCCTGTAGCCGGCTAGGGAGACACCAACTCCAACAGCAAGGAGAGATAGAAAGAAGTGAACCTAAAAATTTAGTTTCAAAAGAAGTCAAGAAATGATCTAGAACAGGGGCTGCCAAAATAACAGCACAGAGAAACCAGGTGTGGTGGTGCATGCCTGTAATCCCAGTACTTGGGAGGCTGAGACAGGAGGATTGAAGGTTCGAGGCCAGCCTCAGCAACTTAGTGAGACCCTGTTTCAAAATAAAAAATAAAATAAGGCTGAGGGTGTGGCATGAAGGTAGAATACCCATGAGTTCAATCTCTATTATCATAAAACAAAAATACAGCACACAGGCCAAGCCCAGTCTCTTGCCTGGTGTGTCTATATATGTGTGGTACTGGATATTGAACCCAGGGGCATTCTACCCCTTAGCTACATCCCCAGCCCTTTTTATTTTGAAACAAGATTTCACTAAGTTGCTGAGGGCCTTGCTAAATTGCTGAGGCTGGCCTTGAATATGTGATCCTCTTGTCTCAACCTCCCAAGTAGTAAGATTACAGGCATGTACCACTATGCCCAGCTCCCCTGTTTTTGAAAATAAAATCTTACTAGAATACATCATGTCCATTTAAGCATATACTGTCTACTATGGGATGAATGCCCCCCCCCAAAAAAAAGTCTATGTGGAAGCTTTAACCCTCCAATGTGACTTTTTAGGAAGCAATTAAGTTTAGATGAGGCCCTAGGGGTGGGGTCTTATAAGAAGAGGAAGAAGCCAGGCATAGGGGTACACATCTATAATCCCAGTACTTGGGGGGCTGAGGTAGGAGAATGGAAGATTTGAGTCAACCTCAGCAACTTAGTGAGACCTTCAGCAACTATTTTGTTTAAAAGAAAAATTAAAAATAGGGGCAGAGTGTAACTTGGAGGTAGAATACCTCTGGGTTCCATCCCAATACTGAAGAAGAAGGAGGACAAGGAGGAGGAGGAGGAGGAGGAGGAGGAGGAGGAGGAGGAGGAGGAGAACAACAACTCTCTCTCTTTACCTCTCTCTCTGCATGGAGGTAGGTCACAAGAGCTCCCAGCAGGGAGGAGGTTTGTGCAAGCCAGGAAGAGTTCTCACTGGCCCCTGACCATGCTGGCACCTAGAGCTCAGGCTTCCAGGCTCCAAAAATGTAAGTAAAAAATAAATTCCATTGTTCTGGCCACCTCATCTACGGTATTTTTTTTATGGCAGCCTGAGCTAAGATACTGTCTGTGACTGCTTTTGCGCCACCGCCAGTCTGAGCAGCTGAGAAAACATGTGACACCAAAAGCCCAAAGTATTTACGATCTCACCCCAAGGGATACAGAATCCCACCCTCCAAGACCACAGATAGGGAACCAAACTATTCTATAAACAAGGGGCCCTCGAGACGTATTACACACAGGCAGCAATGTAGAAGCTAAACAGATGAGTATAGAGAGCAGTTGGCAGAGAGAGGTTAGGAACAGACATTGACACATAGCTCAGTACCCACAGAGCTCAGTTATTGGTAAAGGTGAACTGAGAGAAGTGCTGGAGCATAACTGAAGTTTGGGTTAGAATTGTGGATCAGTGGCTAATTTAACTTTGTGAACTCTCAGCGGGGCATGGTAGCACACACCTATAATCTCAGTACTTGGGAGGCTGAGACAGGAGAATCGCAGGTTTGAGGCCATCCTCAGTAACTTAGCAAGAACCTTGTTACAAAATAAACCGGGGGCCGGGCGCGGTGGCATACTCCTGCAATCCCGGTACTTGAGAGGTTGAGATAAAGAAGATCGCAGGTTCATGGCCAACCTTAGCAACTTAGTAAAGCCATCCGCAACGTAGTGAGACCCTGTTTCAAAATAAAAAATAAAACTGAGCTGGAGGTGTAACTCAGAGGTAGAACGGCCCTGGGTTCAGTCCCCAGAACCACAAAAACAAACAAACAGGGCTGGGAGTATAGCTCAGAGGTAGACTGCCCCTAGTATCTAATAATGATAATAATAATAATAATAATAATAATAATAATAATAATACTGTTGACTTTCTAAAACCCACAAGTTACAAACTTGAATGCTTATAGCAAACAGGCAACATGTAGGGGCCTGACTCGGGAAGGGTTTATATTCTGCTAAAATGTTTGAGTCTAGCTTGTGCTCACTAGCCCTCTGATTTCATGAAAAAGTCCCAAATGTGGATTCTTACATGAAATCTCCCAGTTTTTAACATTTAAAACAATCAGCCCTAGAGCACAATATGAATAAAATGACACATAAGCCACCACTTTATGTGTATAACTACATACATTTAATAAAAGTCTTTCGTCTATTTGTTTACATGTGTGCTGTGGACTGAGCCCAGGGTCTCACGCATGCTAAGCAAGCAGTCTACCATTGAACTACATCCCCAGCCTCGCCTTTTTAAAATTTTGAGAAAGCATATTGCTAATTTGCCCATGCTGGCCTCGAACTTGCAATCCTCCTGCCTCAAGTCTCCAGAGTAACTGGAAAGAAAAAGGTTTTCTTTAAAGAAAAGTTAAAGAAAGAAAAATACTTCTGTGCTGCTTTTCTTGACCATTATTGAGCGCATTGCGTTTAGTGCTGCTTGAGTTTCTGATAGGTTCGGTTGCAGTAATTTTCCCATGCTCTTCCAAATTTAGCAAGTGGATTAACCATTGGGGTGTCACTTAAGCCCATTAGCCCCTCAGCGCAGGCAGGTGTAATGTGGCGTGATGTGCAAAACTCAGGAAACATTGACTGACGGGCTCTAATTGCACCTAATTGCTTTCACTTGAACAAACGGTTATGTATTTGTCTACATATGTATATATGTACACACACACACACACACTCTTTCTCTCTCTCTCTCTCTCTCTCTCTCTCTCTCTCTCTCTCTCTCTGTCTCGTCCTTAAAACTCCAAGTAAATAAGGCAGCAAGGCCATGTTCTAGGGAATCTCTAGGTTCCCAACAGTAACATGACATTGGGAAATCCTAAATGATACTGAATGATGACATCTCTTCAGTGGGGCTGGAAACCGAGATTGTAAAATTTATTGTTTTGTTTTGGTACTGGGTATTGAACTCAGGTGTTCTCCCTCCCAGCCACACTCACAGCCCTTTTTTATTGTTTATTTAAAAACAGGGTCTCACTAAATTGCTGAGGATCTTGCTAAGTTGCTGAGGCTGGCCTTGAATATGTGATCCTCCTGCCTCGGCCTCCCAGGTACTGGGATCACAGGCGTGCACCACCACCACCATGCCTAGTGTCCTCAACATCTTTTTTGTATTATTAACTATAGCCACAATCCTTCATACACAGCTCCAGCTTACCTTCCTTAATGTTGAGTGGAGAATGAACACAAGGGCAAAGCACCTGAGTGTTTGTGTAAGGGCTGACCCTGGAATCCCGTCGGAGACCAGAGAAACGGTGTGGTAGAGAGTTTATTGTTCTGAGCACAAAGGAAAACAACCAACTTTTATATATGGGGTAGGAGGCAGTCTTGCAGGGTCAGGTACGGGGCTACATCAGGTGGGACAAAGTGGATGAAATTGGAGCCGGCCAGGGGTGATGGGCTGGCTGGTTCCTGGGCATGGGAAGGCACCGCCAGCTGACCAGCTGATGCCCGAAAGAGAAGCCGGAATTGTGTCATGTTGGGGTGCTTTATGAGGATCCTGTTCCAACAGTTTGAGCTCTTCTACTGTAAGGTTTTGCTCCTCATCTGCCATTCTAGCCTCATCTACTGGTGTGTGTGTGTGTGTGTGTGTGTGTGTGTGTGTGTGTGTGTGTTTTCCTGAGTATTGAACCCAGGGATATTCTACCTCTGAGCTATACCCCCCAGCCCTATTTTATTTTTTATTTGGAAACAGGGTTCCACTAAGTTGCTGAAGCTGCCCTTAAACCTGCAATCCTCCTATCTCAGCCTCCCAAGTACTAGGGTTACAGGCATGCACCACCATGCCCAGCTTTCATCTAGTGATCTGACAATTCTTTCTTTCTTTTTTTTTTTTTTTTTGCGGTACTGGGGATTGAACTCAGGGGCGTTCTACCTCTGAGCTATACCCCCAGCCCTATTTTTTATTCTTTATTTTGAAACCGAGTCTCACTAAGTTGCGGAGTGCCTCACTAGGTAGCTGAGGCTGGCCGCGAACCCGGATCCTCCGGTCTGACAATTATTTCTTTTAGTAAACTTATTTTTATTAAGTTGTCTCAGAGATTCACCTCCCATTTCCATAGAAACCAAAAACTTCTTATGTTTTACATTCATACCTCATTGCTCTACATAATATTTGATTAAACTACATAATTACGATAACAACCACAACTGGCATAAAATAGATCTGAGAACAAATACAACCAATTCTTGGTAAATATTCAACTCAACAGGTGGGACAGTATGTGTGAAGTTATATTTGGGCAAAACCTCCTACCCTGGAGTGCTCAGTGAGATTAACATTTCATGATTTCTAGGAGGGAACGGAGAGTTTTGCTTACTTCTGTGTACTGTTTAGATGAAGGTCATCCATGAGGAGCTGGTGTGGTGGCTTCAATACCCTATTCTCAGTCATGGCTAGAAGAGCCGGGCGTGGTGGCACACGCCTGTAATCCCAGTACTTGGGAGGCTGCGACTGGAAGATCGCCTGTCTAGAACCAGCCTTGGCAATTTAGTGAGACTCTGTTTCAAAATAAAAAATAAAAATAGGGGTGGGAGTGTACCTCGGTGGCAGAGTGTCCCTGTGTTCAATCACCAGTACCACAAAATGAATGAATAAAAAATAAAAAACTTATGTATTGATTGGCCTAAAGGAGATTTGAGTAGAGAAGGTTAATCATGAGAATTTATAAGCCGGGTGTGGTGGCGCACGCTTGTAATCCCAGCATTCGGGAGGCTGAGACCGGAGGATCTGGGTTCGCGGCCAGCCTCAGCTACCTAGTGAGGCACTCCGCAACTTAGTGAGAACCTGTTTCAAAATAAAGAATAAAAAATAGGGCTGGGGGTATAGCTTGGAGGTAGAATGCCCCTGAGTTCAATCCCCAGTACAGAAAAAAAAAAAAAAAAGCATTTAGTAAAGAAGAACGGCATGCAAAGGAAAAAAACCCTTCCCAGCACGGGAGGACTGAATGGTTAAGTGAGAATAATAATGGCTCAGGGTCAGCCATTCACCCTCCATAAATAAACTGGGCCTCTCCTCTGTGCGCTGCCCTGCAGCCTCAGCCTGCTCCAAATGACAGGTCTTTTTTCTTCCCCAAACCTGCTCCTTCTGTGGTGCTTCCACTTAAATAACTAATGCCACCCCACCCAGTGTCACCTGCTGGGTGGGTTCCTGTGCTCTCTTCCAGAAGGACTTGGTGGAGTCTCATGTAACTGGATCACAGCCCTTTACTGGGGTGAGAGGGGGGCGGTTCTTCTGGGGCCAGAAGGGAACAGCACTGGCGACAGAGTCAGGCTCAAGAGAAGGACAAGGGTGTGGCTTTTATGGCCTTTGCAGGGCAGACCCGGCCACCGCTAGACGCCCTGTGGAAGCAGGGGTTGCTTGCGTCTGCTCTTCCTCATTACGCTTTTTGCATCCCAAGTCTCACCACCATCTTCGTCTCCACTGATGGAGATGAGGAGATGGGTGATGAGGTAAAGGTGATCGCAGGCCACCTTAGTGACTGTTCTGTGGTGGGGTGCCGAATGTACCCCCAAAATAAGGTAATATAAAATCCAGGTTCTTGATATTGTGAAAAAAAGAATTTTAACACATATCATTTACAACATCTGGCAGGTTTAATTTAAGAAAAAACTGGGAAGGAAAAACTTGGATGCAGAGGAAAAAGGAAAAGGGAGACAGGGGTCCCCCCACGACCAAGTCCTAGGGCATGTTTCCCCGATCACGAGCAGGCGCCGAGAGAGGGAACACGTGGGAATCCAGGGGGTATATGAGAGGGTGGGGTCCTCATTTCCAGCCCCTCTCTCTCAGGTTTCAAGTATTCGATAGGTTGAGCTCCAGGTGAGAGCTGGCTCTTCCTCTTTCCAGGTGTGTGCTGCTTTTAGGTGGGCTGAGCTCTTTCGGAATTTGACGGTAAGTCTGAGGTGGGCTGTGCTGTAGTCTCTCTTGGGCCGAACCAAAGGAAAAACTCCCAAGGGGTAGAGTTTTGGATTAACACTCTCCAGATTTTTAAAAAGGCTAAAAACTATATTTTTATGAATTTTCCCGATACCTCCTTCTACCTCACATTCCACTTCTAAGCTACCTCATCAGTTCCACACCTGTGTTTGCTCTTTGCCATCTGGAATTTGCCCCTGTCGTCTGCAAGAGTCCCCACTAGTATTTTCAGAACAAGGCAAACTGTTGTCCTTTCTTTCTCAGTAGGTTTGACGACAGCGGCCTTATCTTCTCTGGCTTTTGGAGATTTCTGCTGACCACAAAGTCTCCAATAGCTGAGGCGACTTCTCGGTCTCTTGACATATGATCTTACTCCTGTGGTCTTGAGGGCTGCTCCACTTGTTAATCCTAATGTTCTGGCGTGGCTGCTTACATCGTAAGACTGAGCGCTAGCTTGGCCGTCTTATTTCCTCCGGAGAGATTTTAATTCCTCGATCCTAAGGGGCTCTGGCTTTTCATGGGGGTCCCTGGCTGTCTCAGCAGGACCCACCGTGGAAAGCTGCTGTCCTCCTGGAGTCTGGCCCTTGGGTGTCTCTTTATCCAACTCCACAGCAAGCCAGGCTCCTTGTCTTTACACCTCTCTCGGGTTTGCATTCTCTCCTCCTGCCCACCGGCCCATCACTCCCGCCCTCACATCCTGCCAGGGTGAGCCTCCAGGCTGCACTTTGAAGAGATCCTGCAGCAGCAGGCACGCCATCGCCTCAGGCAAGGTTAAGACCCGGCCCCTGGCATTCGCTCTGTAGCCTCCTCCAGCATGCTCAAGCGTGACGCCATTCACTCCCACCACGCGGAACTGTCGGGGACCAAGGTCTGTTTTTGCAGACTCACAGGTGCATAGAAGTCTGTTTCTACAGAGATGCAGATTCTTATAACATGTGCTGATTACTGACCTAGGGCAAGAGTACTGTTTTGTTTCAAGATGTTTATTCAGACTTTATCAGACTGTCACAGTAAAGAATTATGTGAATATTCTTTGAATCTTGGACCTGGAGATGATTATTTTCACAGATGCAACCATTGTGAGAAAGCATTAACCTTGATGTATAGTCGGGTGCTCTAAGAAGTTTGTAAGGGCTGAGCTGAATAAACTTGGGACTGCAGTATTCACTGACAGTCCTCCCGAATCTGTCTCTTGTCTTTCTCTTCCTTAATCCTCACTCCCCCTTTCAGGACTGTTCAACTTTGCCAGGTGGGCACTGGCACCGAACTAGAGGGCTCCCCAACACAGCCGCTTGCTTTGCTCCCACTGTCTGTAGCACCTTTGCTCGCCGTGTCCCACAATCCATTTGCACTCAGCTCATGGGTCATCTCATTTCGCCTAAGTGTTCCCTGAGCCTCTCCTCTGTGCCCCACATGAAGCCACTAAACTACCTACTGAGTCAAGTTATGATTGCTGATGCTCTTGCCTGTCCTTCCTATTAAATTGATGTTTCTTGAAGATATGGATTGTATTTCATTTTGTGAATTTCCTGTGTGAGTATAAAACCCAAACCATGTTGAGCTCAGTAATTATGGATGGATGAATGGATGGGGAAAGTCATAAGAAGAAATTGCACTCTGCCTTTCCCACCAGAACACTCTAGTGACAGACAACTGAGCAACATGAAGCAGAATTGGGTTTAAAAGACTGAAGTTTTAAGCCGGGCATGGTGGCACACACCAGTAACCCTGCTACTTGGGGGGCTGAATCAGGAGGATCACAGATTTGAGGCCAGCCTCACCAACTTAGCAAGACCCTCAGCAACTTAGTAAGGCTCTTTTTCGAAACAAAAAATAAAATAGGGCTGGGGGTGTAGCTTGGAGGTAGACTGCCCTTGGGTTCAGTCAGTAAAAAAATACTAAAATTTTTAAAGTTTCTTAAAAGATAAGAGGAGGGAAAACCAAAGTTATAGGGAATTTTACCTGCATTAAACAAGAGCATCTAAATTATTGCCATATGATAGAACAGTGCTATTGCTTTACAATGGTGAATCTGAGGATTTTGTAGGATAACATATGTAAGCCATATGGCACATTGTGGGGCCTTTTGTTGGTCAACGACGCTGTCAAATGGAAGCTATTGCTGTGATGATTAATATTATTATCTCTTGAATTAATAAACAAAAAGACTGTGTTATTTTACATGTGTAATTGTTATTTTAAAACCTTCATTTCAATACTTAACGACTTGAGACATAAACACCACATATGACAAAAATAAACCTTTGGTTTCTCATCTTGAGACCACGTGTATGTTGAAGAGATGGAATTTATATGAGAGAACACTACTAGTAATCACATAGCTAGTAATTTAAATGCCAACTTTGCAATATTTAAACATGATTTGGACAAAAGAACAACAGTGCCATTGTGACCAGAAGTTTTCATCTAGTTCAGTTACTCTCAAACTTTAATACACTTAGGAATAACTTGTTAAAATGCAGATTCTGAGGCCAGGCATGGTGGTACACACCATGTACTTGGGAGATTGAGTCAGGAGGATCACAGGTTCAAGAACAACGTCAGCAATTTAGTGAGACCTTGTTCCAGAATAAAAAATGAAATAGGGCTAGGGGTATAGATCAGAGGTAGAATGCCCCTGAGATCAATCCCCAGCATTAAAAAAAAATGCAGATTCTGACACAGGAAGTCTGGAGTAGGACCTGAGACTCTGCATCTTAATGAGTCATGAGATGCTGATACCACTGGCGCAGGGCTTGTGTGTGAGTGGGAACAGCATATCTTAATCTTGATCAGTTCTAAGACTCTTGAAATGTTTACTAAAAACATGGTTGTTGAATCTAGTCCCCAAGTGTAAACACACACACACACACACACACCTGTGTTTGTGGACTGTGAATAGGACTTTCAGGACTTGGAAGGTACTTATATGTAACATGCAAAAATATATTAGACACATTTACTACCAAAACTCACTGATATCCACCATGCATTCTCCAATTTCTAAGAGGTTACTTACAAGCTTCTTAAAAATTGTAATATTTTTAAAAACTCAAAATCCTTTCCTGTCTTTCACCTTCTTGTTCCTTATTTGTTAGCATTATGCCATTCCTAATTATTTGATGGAGTAAGCTAGTTCCTCACATTTGAAGATTTCTAGATAAATGTCCAATTTAAATTCTATCCCAGAAGTGTTCAAAATGATCATCTTTGTCTTATTTTCTGGCAGCTGTCCTAAACACTTAGCATGGATGTGAAAATGGGATGGAATGTAGTATGTTTTATTGTTTGGGTTTTAGGATGATCCCATTTAGAAGAAATCTCTTCCCTCTTTGCAGTAGTACACCAACTTGGATAGATTCCCCTTTTACATCACTCCACACCATGAATTGGAAAGTATCATTGCAATTTCCATTTTACAGATGAGAAAATTGAGGTGCTTTGCCTAAAGTAATACAGGCCATGAACAATGGAGCCAGGATTTCATTCCGCATCGTCTGACTCCACAGTCTAAGCTCTAGACCATTATAATCTACAATCATAAACACTTGAACTGAAGACTTCCGGTTTCTAGCCTCCTTTATTTTATTTTCACCTCAAAATTCCAACTGATATCCTATCCCTATTACCTTTACTACAGTGACTGTAAATATGAATTGAACAGGACAACTGTATGGTGTGCACATGTGCCTTGCGTGACTGCCGAGGTGTCATTCATGTCAGGGGTCCACGTAGATCTCTGTAGTTATTACAACTACAAGTATCCTGGGGAAAGGTTGCCTTTTCCTAATCTGCATAGCTAGCAGTGGGGACGGAATTTTGATACCTCTAGTTATAAGGCCACAGTAGGAAAACATAGCCAGAATATTTTGAAACTACTCCAATCAATAGCTAGAGTCTACATATTAGACTTCTTTCTGAGACTGGCTGATCTCCCTTAGCATATTTTTTTCTAGTTCCATCCACTTTTCTGCAAATGACATTCTTCTTTATGGCTGAGTAAAATTCCATTGTGTATATATTATGGCTGAGTAAAATTACATTGTGCATATATACCACATTTTCTTTTCATGTACTGATTGACACCTAGGTTGGTTCTATAATTTGGCGATTGGGAATTGTGTTCCTATGAACATGGATATGCACGTGTCACTATAGTATTCTAACTTTAATTCTTTTGGAAAGGTACCAAGGAGTGGTATTGCTGGGTCATCTGGTGGTTTCATTCCTATCTTTTGAGGAACCTTCACCCTGATCTCCAAGTGGTTGTACTAATTTACACTAGAGGTTCTTATAGGAACCATATAAGACTTTAGGAAGGGGACTGGAGGAGGGAGGCAGAGAGGGGGGAAAGGAGGATTGAGGAAGGAAACAGTTCAAATAATATGTGAAGGTATTACTACCAATCTCACTAACATGTTCAGAGAACAGGGTGGGATGCAGAGGAAAACACACCAGGAGCTGTGTGCATGTGTGTTATATCACATTGAGCCTCACTGTGATATATAATTACAATGCAGTAACACAATTACTTAAGAGAGGCAGAGACTAAGCCAGCTGCAGGGGCACACTCCTCTAAACCCAGAACTTGGAGGATCAAAGGTAAGAGGCCAACACATGGTAACTTAGTGAGAGCCTGTTTCAAAATAAAATAAGGCTGGAGATGTAATTCAGTGATAGAATGCCCCTAGGTTCCATGTCCAGTACCCCTCCCTACACACATACACATAAGGAGTAGAGTCTTATTTCTTCATCACTTGAGTCTGGATTGGCTCCTGACTTGGTTTGACCAAAAATGTGGTGGGAGCCACCTTGTCCAAGTGTAGAAATAACAGGTTTCCTACAGCTTTTCAGCTCTGCTTGTGCTCTCTTGGAACAGTCCCACCACTCTATGGAGGAGTCTAGTTCAATCCACTGGAGAGTGGGAGGCTGTGTGAAGGAGAATCCAGGTGTCCCAGCTGACGTCCCCAGGCATCTGTCACACCTGGAGAGCAAGACCCTGGCCCCCAGGGCAGCTAAGCTCAGCCTCAAGCCAGCAGAGCAGTTAATGCAGCCCAATGAGTGGGCTCAGATGAACCCCGCAGGATAGTTCCCCAGCCAAACTGCAGAATCATGGGAATTATATATCTTTCTTTCTAGCTACTAAGCTTTGGGGCAGATTGTTCGACAGCTACACATATGTGATGTAATGGTATAAAATACTGATCAAATTCAAGGCAACATAACTACATTTCTACAATGGTATTTTGAGAATTGTTCAATGTAATGCAGCTTTCTCAACTAATAAAACTATTTTGCATAAAAGTCTGTGAGTAAATTGGAGAATGAATGGTGATACATTTATTCTAGTGATTTCCAGAACACATATTTTTTATAACTAGAGGTAACAAAGAAAGCCATTAACTAAATGCATTCCTACAAATTCTGAGTTGCTATCATTGATTTTAGAATCTGAGATTTGCTACTAGTGGATAGAAAATTTTTAAGTGTCTCCATTTTTATAGTAAATTTGATAATGTGTTAACTATAATATAAATCCCCTCTTTTGGAAAGGATAACATGATATCAGGGATATGAATCTCTAGTTAAGAAAGGAGTCACCTTCTAATTATAGAGAAACTATGATTCAGTCTCTGTGGATTTAAAATTACTTTTTTCCCCCAGTTACCAAGTTGTAAATGCCTTCTCTGTTGTTGGCAAGGAAACTTGTCAAACTGTTTTACTACAGAGCTTGTCTTTTCCCACCTAAATTGTAGACCTTTATATTTTTATTGCTGTCAGAAGTTTGTAAAAGATGTTTCAGATAATTGTGGAAAATCATAAAATCTGCCTGGGGTAGAAAATAAGAATAGTTCGCAAACTATACTTACTGTTAATCAGTTTAGACATAATTGAACTGCAAATGAACTTACTTTTATTTTTTTTTCCTCCTTCAAGCTAGCCCCATGTTCTCCAATAGGTTGTGATTTCTTTCAATGGGAACAACAGGCCTTCTTGTCTTTCCTTTGCAGCAGTAACAAATATCAGAGCTTCTGAGGGTCTCAAATTCCTACACAACCCAGAACACCATCACTCTGAGAGTAGCAGTAATAAAACATCATCTTCATATAGACTAATGTCTGCACCACTCTACCAAACATGATGTCTTGCATAGAATTATGATATCATAACAGTGGTTCCACTTAAGAGCAAAGAGGACTGTTGAAAAGGTCACATCTCCAATTCCCTTGACAGAAATTTCCAAAGCTTATGACTAATTATTATTTTGTGTGCTTTTGGTCCCATTGAAAAGCATTAAGTTATTGGAAGACGTTTTCTTAAAATCAAACATTTAAAAAGTAATCCATCCTACAAGCAGCTGACTACTTTTTTATTTTCTATTGCTGGTATTCACTCTGACAGTTACTAATCTATTGGAAAGAAGGATAGTGCATTAAATTTCTTTTTAGTATCTTCTGAGATACTAAAACTTCTATTCATAAGTTTTTGAATGTATAGCCAAAGGTAAAAAATTTACATAGATGAATATGTTAGTTAGGGGTCAAGTGGTAATATAAGGTTTTGTGACTCTTCTATCAGAGCTGCGTATTAATATGATTCACATATCCATCCAGAGAAGGAATTTTCCCATCTACTAAAAAATGCATTGAAGAATTGATGAGTGAGTTAGTTGTATGTATTGCCTGGAACATAGAAAGAACTTTTCCAACCAGAGTAATCTATTGTTTTGTTTTCCTTAATATTGATAAGTAAGGGCTGGAGAGGAGGTTCAGTGGTAGAACACATGCTCAGCATGCCTAACATACTCAAGGCAGACCCTGGGTTCAGTCCCCAGAAAAGCTTATGTGTTGGCAATGTAAAAAAATGTTCACAGGTGAAATAATTGAATCAGGACCAAATCTTATCAACAGATATATCCATTGATGGATTAATAATTTGATGAAAATGTCATAAATTAGTTTACTGTCTTTTGGTTGCTAATTTAGATGTTTCTATCTTTTGCTATTTTAAAACAACCTATGATAAATATCTTTTGGAAAAATATTTACCTATTTTTTCAATTGTTAACTTCTAAAATAGGCTTTTTGAAGAGGAAATATTGATCCAAAGGATGAGAATATATTAAGACTCTTGATCTTTATTGCTGGATTTCTTTCAGGGAAAGCAGTAACAGTTTATATCTCTGTCAGTTGTGTAGGAGTATGCCCAGCTTCCCATGACTCACCAAATAGTTCACTATATATAAGAGATATGTATATTAGAAGAAAAATGTTATCTAAGTGTTGTTTTAACTTTAACTTATTTGAGTATTTTAGAAGTTGTTTTGTAAATGTTTTGGCTTACTGGTTTTATGAACTATTTCTTTTGTAAACAGTAGTTCATTTGCTGTGGTCTTCACTTCCTAGTCGAGGCTTAGGATGAGAAGAATTAGCTTTCTATAACAGAACAGCATTAGCGCCACTCATCATATGCATTCAGCTTTCTCTCCTCCTCTGACTGTTAGACTGACCTACATGTATTATGGTGGGAGCCAAGATTCTCACCTTGGCAGTGAGAATTTGTAGATGAGCAAGGGGAATCGACTAGAACGACCCATATGGGAATGAATTAAGAGTTGGAGACCAGGATGAGCTCGTGTTTGGCTTAATATAGATACAGATGGCTATACATAGAAATATTTATAGACATATGAATATACATGGAGATATATTTCCTTGCTCTGTCTCCAAAGAGAGCCTCTGAGCAACAACATCCTAGTAATAATGAGCACACCCAGCACCCTGGCCTTGGTATCTAATACCATTCATCAGTGCAAATAGCCAGGGCTCCTTGGTGAAATGGCTGATTCTAGGAGCCAAGTAGGGAGTATACAAGGTAACCCTGGAGCCTCTTTTAGTGTCAAAAAGTAATGCGGCCTTAGGGATATGTCGAAGGGACACCAACTGGCAATCTGGATAAGAATGGACTTTGGTTTATAATAATGTATTAATATTGGTTAACTAATTATAACAAATATGTCATACTAATGTAAGATATTAATAATAGAGAAGTTTGGGTGCCTTTGGATATATGGGAACTCTATACAATCTTTCCAATTTTTCTGTAAGTCTGAAACTTTAAAAAAATTATTTAAAAAAAAAATCCTAAAATTTGTATTATATTTATGAGATACAAAAACAAGACTAAAAAAAATAAAGTGAACAACTCATGCCAACTCTCTGGCTTATAAAATGATGTTTACCAATAGAGTTGGAGTTCCCCTAGCGGCCTTCCTTGGTTATACTTTCAAGTTCCTTCTCCTTCCAGAGGTAACCACGATCCCCAGTTTCACATTATTATTTCCATTAATTTATTGGTATTATTGTGACATGTTAAATTTTGCATGTTTTTAAACTTCATAACAGTTGCATCATATTACATCTACTCTTGCAAATGTTGCATTTAATATTATGCTTATAAGATTCGTGTTAGTTTATGTAGCTCTAATTCATTTGTTTTCTTGGTTATCAAGTGTTCCATTGTATGAATATACCCAAATCTATTGATCTTTGTGATGGTCCTGTAGGGTGTTCCATAATCCTATAGTTGAAAGTACTCCCATTTCTTATTTTAAGATTTAAATATTTTTATTTTTAAAAAGTATTTTATTGCCGGGCATGGTGGTGCATGCTTGTAATCCCAGTACTTGGAAGGCTGAGACAGGATGATCACAGGTTTGAGGGCAGTCTCAGCAAGTAGGAAGACTCTCATCAACCTAGTTACACCCTGTCTCCAAATACAAATAAAATAGGGCCTGGGGCTGTAGCTCAAATGTAGAATGCCCCTGGGCTCAATCCCCAGTGCCACACACACAAAAAATTATTAATGTGTTACAATTATAATCACAGTAAGGTTCAATGTAATACAAACATAAGTATACACACAGCTCTTTGTGTATTTTCCTCCACATCTCACCCTGCGCCCCCTCCCTCCCTCACCACAGTTAGGGAGATTGGTAGTAATATCTTCACAAACTGCCATAGTATTATTTGAACTGTTTCCTTCTTCAGTCCTCCCTTCCCCCCCCCTCACCCTCTTCAGCTACTCTGCATGTCTCTCTCTGCGTTAAAGTCCCTTCTGTTCCCTATTTTCTAAACTCTAGTTTCCACATATGAGGGAAATCATATGACCTTTGACTTTCTGAAACTGATTATTCTCACTTTGCAAATATTCTCCAGTTTCATACATTTTCCTACAAAATGACATAATTTTGTTCTTCTTCATGGATTTATCTGTTGACAAACAACTGGGTTGGTTCCATGATTTGGCTATTGTGAATTGTGCTGCTATAAACATGGATATGCATATATCACTATAGTAGTATAACTTTGATCCTTTAGAAATTTGACCAGAAACTATGAAATTACTGAAAGAAAACATAGGACCAACTCTCCAACATATAGGCACTGGTAGATACTTTTTCAATAAGACCTCCAGAGGTCAGGAAATAAAAATCAACAATCAATAAGTAGTCTGGCATCAGTTCAATCCCCAGTACCGCAAAAAAAAAAAAAAAAAAGTAGACTGGCATCAAATTAAATAGCTTCCTTACAGCAAAGGAAAGAAGAGTCTAAAAAGAGAGCTTACAGAACGGTAAAAAAAAATCTCTGCCAGCTACTCTTCTGATAGTGGACTAATATCTAGACTACATAAAGAACTCAAAAAAACTTAACTCAAATAGATCAAATAGCCCAATAAAATGGGCAATAGAACTTAATAGACACATCTTAAAAGAAGAAATACAATTGGCAAATAAAGATATTAAAATGTTCAAATTCACTAGCAATCAGGGAAACACAAATCAAAATTCCATTGAATTGGGCATGGTGGCACAGGCCTGAAACCTAGGACTTGGGAGGCTGAGACAGGAGGGTCGCAGGTTCAAGGACAGCCTCAGCAAGTAATGAGACTCTCATCAACCTAGCGAGACTTTGTTTCAAAATAAAAATAAAATACGACTGGAGGTGTAAGTCGGAGGTAGAATGCCCCTGGGTTCAATCTCCAGTACCAAAAATAAACAAACAAAAAAACTTCATTGAGATTCCACATAATTCCAATTAGAATGGCAATCAGCAATCATCAAGAATACAAACACTAGCCAAGTGTGGTGGCCCATGCTTGTAATCCCAGCATTTGGGAGGCTGAGACCGGAGGATCCGGGTTCGCGGCCAGCCTCAGCTACCTAGTGAGACCCTGTTTCAAAATAAAGAATAAAAAAAAAAAATAGGGCTGGGGGTATAGCTCGGAGGTAGAATGCCCTTGAGTTCAATCCCCAGTACCGCAAAAAAAAAAAAAGAATACAAACACTAATAAATGCTAGTGAGGATGTGGGAAATTGAAACTTCTATACACTGTTGGTAGAATTGCAAATTAGTGCAACCACCATAGAAATCATTTTGGAGATTCCTCAAAACAATAGGAATGGAACCACCATAAGACCCAGCTACCCCACTGTTCGGTATCTCCCATTTGTGTTTTATTTGCTCAGATACCGGGGAGTTCTCACTGGCTGCTCCTTTCCACACTCTGTACCTCAGTCTGCTGCCTGACTCCTCTCCCCTTTGCCTTCCTTCCTCATCTGCTCCCTCTCAGATGGGCCTCTGGAGCCCTAAAGTCTTCTCTGCCTATTCTGCACAGCTGTGCAGCTCTCCTGGCCCCAGCCCACCTGCCTTTGCAGAGCTACAACCCATCCAGGACCTCCTCTGCACACCCAACCCAGGCAAAATTACCAAAAAAATAATAGTTTAAAAATTGTCTTCTCCAAATATGCTTTAAAATAGAAAGAGAAATACTCATGGTTCTTTTATAAAAGAAGACTTAATGCCCTTGAATATCTCAACCTATAAGTGAAGACAGTTTGAATATGATCTCAAATATAACCTTAAATGGTCTTAAGTAGTCTATACAAAATGAGTTTTCAACAAATGAAATTTCTGTTAAGCACATGGAAGGGAAAGAATCAGTTGTGGGTCAGGGTCAGCTCGTCCTAAGGATGGCACACCAGTTTTTATGTAACTTTCAGATCCTCTGAGTGTAGCTTTGTTCCTCGTCTTTCCATTTAAATTCATCTACAAGGGTGAAAGAAAAGATTACATCTTTGAAGAAAAATATCAAAGATGCAGAAAGAGTTAAGTGTTTGAAAAAAAAATTGTTTTAGCCAGGTGTGGCAGTGCACACCTGTAATCCCAGTACTTGGGAGGCTGAGACTGGAGAATCATGGCCAGCTTAGCAACTTAAAGAGATCCTTAGCAACTTAGCAAGACCCGTTCTCAAAATAAAAAATAAAAAGGGTTGTGGGTGTAGCTTATAGGTACAATGCCTCTAGGTTTGATCCCCAGTACAAAGAATGAGGAGGAGGAGGAGGAGGAGGAGGAGGAGGAGGAGGAGGAGGAGGAGGAGAAGGAGGAAAGGGAGTGAGGAAGGGAGGGAAGGAAACGACTTCTTTTAGATAAGCCGAATCAGAGTTTGGATATCCTTTTTTTTTCCCCTTGCTTAGCTGAGGATTGAACCCAGGGACATTCTACCTCTGAGCTATACCCCCATTCTTATTTTTGTATTCTCTATTTTGAAACGGGGTTTCACTAGGTTGTGGAAGGCCTCACTAAGTAGCTGAGGCTGGCTGCAAACCTGTGATCTTTCCGTCTCAGCTTCCCAAGTACTGAGATTACAAGCATGTGGCACCATGCCTGGCTTGGATATCCTTGAAATTTAGAGAGAGAAGAGATTTTTGAACCTTTAAGTAGCTGCCTTGGGGCATTTAACTGCACCCCAAACTATACAGCATGGTTCTCCTATATTATGGCATACACACACACACACACACACACACACACACACACACACACATACACACACACGTCACATTTAGATTTATATTAAGAGAAAATATTTAATAAGATTATATAACATCTATGCTGCTCACCCAAGTAGGAGACTATTTTCAGTTAAGATGGAGACAGCTTTTCAATCTGCCATTTGCAATGGAACTGCCATCAAGATGCAGATTTTTGTAATTATTTACATGGAAAACCATTACTCTCAAGGCTGAACTCTAATGTGGTAGAAAATATAAAGGTCAAGATCCAGGATAAGGAATGAGTTCCTCCGAATCAGCAAAGACTGTTCATTAATGGCAAGTAGCTGGAAGATGGGTTTGCTTTATCTGGCTACAACACTCGAGAGGATGGCAGGTTCGAGGTCAGCCTGGGCGACTTAGTCAGATGCTCAGCAATTTAGTGTGACCCTGTTTCAAAATTTAAAAAATAAAATAGGGATGAAGATGTAACTGCTGGGTTCAATTTCCAGTCCAAAAAAAAAAAAAAAAAAAAAAAAGCCCACCCTCTATTCATCTTGTGTTGAGACTCCATGCTAGAAAAGATGATGCTAGAAAAGGAAGACTTACCCTACTCCTGGGAAGACTAAGCATATGAGAAAAAAGGTTAAGCTGACTGTTCAGAAATTTGATGAGGTGGGTGAGAATGGAACCACTTAGTTATCTTTTTTTTGGAGGGGGGGAGTACTGGGGATTGAATCCAGGGACATTCTACCTCCAAGTTACCCCCAGCCCTTTTTATTTTTTATTTTGAAACAGGGTCTTGCTATGTTGCTGAGATTGACATTCAACCCACGATACTCCTGTCTCAGCCTCCCAAGTACTGGGATTACAGGCAGATGCCACCAAACCCCACAATTAGTTGCCTTTGTTGGGAGCGCCCTTCCAATGAATGTGATGTTGAACTTTTATGGCCACCACTTTGACAGACATTATGAGAAACAGTGTCTAACTTACTGCTTCAGCAAATCAGAAGACTGGTAATTGTGTGAAAAAGAAGATACCAGAATAAATCCAGTAGATCGATTGTATCACATGGGGACTACAGTTAATAACCGTGCCTCCCATTCCTGAAAATTACTAATGGAGATTTGAAATGTTCCCATCACAAACAAGGGTTAAGTATGGATGGCTTTAGCCACTCCACAATGTGTGTATGGGTGTGTATATCTAAACGCACCAAGATATACCCCATAGATACAATTTTCACTAGTCAATTAAAAATAGGTAAATGAAGCCGGGCGTGGTGGCGCACGCTTGTAATCCCAGCATTTGGGAGGCTGAGACTGGAGGATCCGGGTTCGAGGCCAGCCTTGGCTACCTAGTGAGGCACTCCGCAACTTAGTGAGACTCGGTTTCAAAATAAAGAATAAATAAAGAATAAAAATAAAGAATAAAAAATAGGGCTGGGGGTATAGCTCGGAGGTAGAATGCCCCTGAGTTCAATCCCCAGTACCGTAAAAAAAAAAAAATAGGTAAATGAATAAAATCAAAAGGCTTATTATTTTTTACAAAGAAGATAAGCTTCATGGAAATAGTGGTTTTGTAGTGTTAACTTAGCAGTTCAATGTCAGATACATGGAGGTGACAATGTAGACATGCATTGAGGGGAGGGTTTGGTGATAAGAACAGAGTTCTAATTGTCCTCACTGGACAGTAATTTACCATAATTTAGGTTCAAAGCTATGAAGATCTAGATTGGGGTAGCCCAGTGGAAATGGGGAAAAGTGGAAAGGACTTTCACAATCAACTGTCCCTTAGCTAGACTGACTGGATGCAAGGCAGGAAGAGCCAGAGGAGTCCAGGGGATGTATAGTTGCAGCATGGGGAGCTGGGACCAGGATCGTGCCATAAACAAAAATGGAAGTAGAGAGGTGCACCACCCTGAGCATGACCGTGACACCCATGGGGAGCTGAGGAGCACAGAGAGAGCCCAGGACCCCAGGTGGGAGGTGGGCAGTGATTTGACAGGGGAGAGCCACTCCAAGGAAATGGAAGGAGAAAATGAAACCAGCAAAGGCTACTTTCCAAAGTTGACAACTGAGGAGTGCCAGGACAGACACTAAGGAAAAGAGGCTAATTCTACCATGGATACAGCCAATGCGGGTTCTGTCTGTGCTTCTGTATCTGCAGCTCCTTTCTTCAGCTACACTGTTTAATTTCTTCAGGGTCATGACAGACTTTTTTCTCTGTTGTCCTGCCTTAGTAAGACCTGGTGAATTGCACAGCAGGTCTCTCTCTGACAGAGGAATGTGGCAGCCTGAGGGCACAGTGTTCCTAAGAGTGAGACAAGAAGCAGAGGAGAGGGACAGAAAGAGAAGCCAACTTGCCCTGACTCACCGTGAATGCAGTCTGCTCATGACGTGCCTGGCTTGCAGGCACGAAAAACAGGCTCCTCCTCCTTCTCTCCGGAGAGGAGGGACATTTGGCACAGCTGGCTGCATACCATCCCTGGTTTCCTGCTTCCATCTCCATATCTCTCATTCATTTCAGCCATACTGTGAGACCACATGTGCACTTTCTATTTAATATCCTTTTTGTATGTGATACTGGGGATTGAACCCAGGGGCATTCTACCTCTAAGCTATACCTCCAGCCCTTTTTTAAGTTCTGTTTTTGAAGTTGCTGAGTCTCACTATGTTGCTGAGGCTGTTCTCAAACTTGCGATCCTCCTGTCTTGTCCTCCCAAGTACTGGGATTACAGGCATGTGCCACCATGCCCAGGTTTTAGTATCCCTTTTTATAAATCTCCTTTAACTCTACATTTTCAGATTCTCTCAACGAACATTATCTCTCCATCAAAAATATTTATCCTATTCTTTTATAAATTTGTGAATGTACTATTGGCTTTCCTGAATTGATTTGAGTTGAAGTTATCTATTAAGAATGAGGAAATAGCCGGGCATGGTGGCGCACGCTTGTAATCCCAGCATTCGGGAGGCTGAGACCGGAGGATCCGGGTTCGCAGCTAGCCTCAGCTACCTCGTGAGGCACTCCGAAACTTAGTGAGACTCAGTTTCAAAATAAAGAATAAAAAATAGGGCTGGGGGTGTAGCTCGGAGGTTGAATGCCCCTGAGTTCAATCCCCAGTACCGCAAAAAA
>PVLC010020998.1:0-28468 GCA_004027655.1 Graphiurus murinus
TTCCTTCCTTCCTTCCTTCCTCATACTGGGGATTGAACAAAGGCCTTGCACATACTAGACAAGTGTTCTACCACTGAGCTAATCTGCAGCCTCCAAATTGACTTGACCCCAGGGCCACGCCTGTGGATGTGGAAAGGCTGACTCCAATGATCTTTTTTCTTTCGAGTGACCTTTGCCATAGGCTTCTTTTTGATCCAGACTTAGAAGCATCACAGCAATGAAGTTACAGGGGTGTGGGAGTCAACTTGTTAGCCAAACAGGGGGAGGTACAGAGTCAAGGACACAGAAAATTCTCCCAGAAACACAGAGATTCTCTCTATGGAAGCAAGGTTGACGCTGGGTATGGACACTCTTCCAGGCCAGGCCAAAAATCCAGATTGGCACAACAGCATGGCCAGGAAAAATCTTATGTATTCTCTCTTAAGACAGTCCTTGTCTTCAAAACACTTATTCATTGCATTCTTATGATTAATCCTGATAATCACCAGCAACGTATTCTCGTTAGAAAGTGATCATTAAAGAGATTAATTTGCCCAAAGTCACAAAACTGATGCCTCCTTGTCTAAGGCTAGAATAGTCTATTGGCGTAGCCATTGCTGTCCTCCACTGAATTTAGAGCACTAGCAGCAGAGATGTTTCTAGAAAAAGCTTGAACCTTCTTAGTCCCTACTTCTTTCCATGCCTTTCTTCCTTGATCATCTATCTACACTGTTATCAAAACTGAAGCTATTATGCAATTTACTGTCACAAACACTTTTTTTCTTTCTTTCTTTCTTTTTTTTTTTGTTGTTGTATTGGGGATTGAACCCAGGGTCATTCTACTTCTGAGCTACACTGCCAGTCCTATTTTTCATTATTTAATTTGAAACAGGGTCTCACTAGGTTGCAGAGGGCTTCACTAAGTAGCTGAGGCTGGCCAGGAACCTGTGATCCTCCTGTCTCAGCCTTCCAAGTACTGGGATTATAGGTGTGCACCACCACACCTGGCTCAAACAGAACACTTTCGAGAATGAAAGTGGACGCTATTAATAGGAGACAGATGTAATATGGGCCTCGGGTCCCCCTAGGTTTTGGTTTATGTTTTTGTTTTGTTTTCAGTGCTTGGGATTGAATTCAGGGCCTCCTGCAACTCAGCAAGCATAGTCCCACTGCGGCCCTAGCCCCACCTGAGTTTAAATGAATCCCTGCAAAAGGGTTATTTACTTGGCAATTTAATTTGAAGCCTTTCATAGTGGAATCTCTTCAACCTGTTCTCCAGAGGGAGGTGGCAAATGGGAACTTGTCTCCATCTAAGAGATTTCGAGGGCGCCCAGAGCAGGTTTCAGGGTGGAAGGATCCTCCCCAGTCTCATTACCTCTGCTTTAGCTTTCACCTAGAAAGAGGGCCGCCTCTGCCCTTGTCACAGTGCAAAGGACGCAGAGGACGTGGCCTCCTCTCTCCTGAGGTGAGCTGCCCTGGCCGGTCACAGCAGCAAATGCCACCAGGGCAGCTCAGCCTGCACTGAGGCTGGAGGAGCAGGGACAAAGTCCCGAGTTGGGCACAGTTCCAGATCCCTTGGAGCAGGCTGTGATTTGAACACATTGTAAGTTGTTCTCATCTCTTGATTTGAGGGAACAGTTCACAGTTGGTCTCCCATTTCTGGGCCTCCACAGCCTCAGATGTGACGCTTAAAATGAACATAGATCAATATTTCCTCCTAGAAATGACAGTGTGTGCAACTCCTTTCCTTGTTTCGCCTGCACACAATGGCCTCAAGGTTAGATCTATTTATTTATTTATTTATTTATTTATTTATTTATTTATTTATTTATTTATTTATTTTTTGGGGGGGCGGTACTGGGGATTGAACCCAGGGGCATTCTACCTCCGAGAGCTACCCCCCCAGCCCTATTTTGTATTCTTTATTTTGAAACAGAGTCTCACTAAGTTGTGGAGGGCCTCACTAAGTAGCTGAGGCTGGCCAAGAACCCGGATCCTCTGGTTTCAGCCCCCCAAGCACTGGGATTACAAGTGTGCACCACCACGCCCAGGTTATTTATTTTTTTTATTATTATTATTATTATTATTATTATTATTATTATTATTGTTGTTGTTACCATATTTTTGGTACTAGAGGCTGAACCCAGAGGAATTCTACCTCCAAGATACAACCCCAACCTTTTTATTTAATTAACTAATTATTTATCTATTTATGGGTTTTTTTAGGAGGGTGGGGAGGTACTAGGGATTGAACTCAGGGCATTCTACCTCTGAACTATACCCCAGTCTTATTTATTCATTTATTTATTTTGGTACTGGGGATTGAACTCAGGGGTATTTTACCTCCGAGCTATACCCCAGCCCTATTTTTTATTCTTTTTTTTGAAATAGGGTCTCACTTAGTTGCGGAGTGCCTCACTAGGTAGCTGAGGCTGGCCACGAACCCGGATCCTCTGGTCTTAGTCTCCCAAATGCTGGGATTACAAGTGTGCGCCACCACGCCCGGCTTTATTTATTTATTTATTTATTTATTTATTTATTTATTTATTTATTTATTTATTATTTTTTTAAACAGAGTTTCACTAGGCTGATGAGGGTCTCACTACTTGCTGAGGTTGTCCTCAAACCTGCTATCCTCCTGTCAGCCTCCCAAATACTGAGATTACAGGTATGTGCCACCACGTCCAGCTTTTATTTTTTATTTTGAAACAGGGTCTTGCTGAATTGCTGATAGTCTTGCTAATCTGGGGAGGCTGGCCTTGAATCTGTGATCCTCTTGTTTCGGCCTCCCAAGTACTGGGATTACAGGAATGCACCACTATGCCTAGCTAAGGTTAGGTTTTAAATGATGTCTTTCCTGCACCAGCTTGAGCTCCTTTTACCCTTTCCTAGACAGAAAAAAAGAACAAAACAGTTCAACTGCAGTGACTTGTGGGGCAGTTTTTTCCTTGCCCTTCGTTATCCACAGTCCCTTCTACCTTCACTACATGATCTTCAGATTCAGAAACGGCCAGGCAGACACTGTTCCCAAGGGGAAGCATCTTTGCATCCCAGTGAAGCATCTTCATGGGAAGAAAGTGGCCCCCAAATGTCATTCAAGTTCCCCCGCAACCTCAGAGGTAACACTGGAAACGTCATCACAGGGAACCCGAGGAGGTGGCGTGCCTCCAGGTGCAGTCTCTGGCCCAGCGCGGAGTCTCACCCGAGAGACAGGGCCAGAGGCTGTGAGCCGCCCGGTGCAGGGCCGCAGGCCCCATGGCTCAGCCAGGAGGCTGGAGTGGACCACTCAGTTGGCCTGGGAGCGCTCAAAGTTTTAAAGGATTTTGATTTGCCTGGAAGCTGGTGGGAGTCTGGTTTAAGGAAACTTACTGAACAGCAGAGCATTTGATAAGGCTGACATGGGGCCTGGTGGGCATGAGTGCACTGATTCCGGATCCAGCTTTAATACCAGTGGGATTGGAAAAGAAACAGACAAGGAGCAAGCCGGGCGTGGTGGCGCACGCTTGTAATCCCAGCATTCGGGAGGCTGAGACCAGAGGATCCGGGTTCGAGGCCAGCCTCAGCTACCTAGTGAGGCACTCCGCAACTTAGTGAGACTCGGTTTCAAAATAAAGAATAAAAAAATGGGGCTGGGGGTGTAGCTCGGAGGTAGAATGCCACTGAGTTCAATCCCCAGTACCGCCAAAAAAAAAAAAAAACCAAAGAAACAGACAAGGAGCAAACCGGACCTCAACAAACCACTGTGCTTGCTCGCACTATGAGAAGCACTTGACACACGCTGCTTTGAAAAACGCTGCTACAGGAAATGTTATTATCCTCATTTTACAGATGAATAGACTAAACCTCAGGGGTTAATAATTTGTCCAAGGTCACACAGCTGGTGGTAGAATTAGGATTAAACCCGGAATCTGTCTCTGAAGCACATATTTCCCCATTACAGGACATTGTTGATAATGCTCTGAATTGGGGTAGAAACAAGAATGACGTCACAGGATCAGAAACAGGAAAGAGGTCAGTTTTGAGACAGCAAATGATGACTTGCTCCTTTTTATTTTTATTCTTTATTTTTCTGATACTAGGGAATGAACCCAGGGACATTCTACCTCCAAGCTACACCCCTAGATCGTTTTATTTTTGTTTTGAAACAGGGTCTTGCTAGGTTGCTGGCAGTTGCATGACACTGCGGAGGCTGGATGTGAATATGCAATCCTCCTGCCTCAGCCCCAAGTGCTGGGATTACAGGTGTGTGGCCAAGCTCAGCTACTCGTCCCCTCTTAAATGTCTAAGGACCCTGTGAGCTACAATGTAGCTGATTCTGACAAAACGTAACATGTGCATACTTCCTGGTCTATATGAGCAGGCTTCTGCAACAGATGTCTCAAAAACCAGACTTCTGGAAGAGTCTTTGAAAATCACAGAACATACAGAGAGTCTATTGTGTACTTAGTCTATCCTAACAAATAGTATAAATTGCTATGGAATAGCTGTGGTTTGTATATTTGGACCTTCTGCCTAAGTCCTCTTTTTAAATATTATCTTTAATTTTAGTTTAAAATTTCCTCTAATTTCGCCAGGTGCAGTGGTGTATGCCTGTAATCATAGTACTTGGGAGGCTGAAACAGGAGAATTGCTGGTTGGAAGCCAGCCTCAAAAACTGAGGGAGACCCTCAGCAACTCAGTGAGACTTTGTTTCAATAAAAAGGGGGGTGAGGGGGTGGGGGTGTAGCTCAGAGGTAGATTGCCCCTGGGTTCAATCCCCAGTACCCCCCCCATTTTCTCTAATTTCTAAAACACCATTATGCTCATTTGAAATGCCGCCTAATTTAAAAAGAACAATAATAAATGTCACAATGTTTAAGAGCACCGGGCAGTCTCGAAGCCTGTGTGCGGCCGGTTGGTCCCCGGCACGCTGGGCCCCCCTCCCTCCTGCCGGCCTCTGTCGCCCGTCTTGACAAGGGCCCACGGGTACCATCCCACACGCCGCCTCTACAGGCCCCATTCTCTGGAGATTTGAGTCGAGGGCTTGAGTCTGTCTTGGGATCCGAGGGAGCCAATTACTAAAGATACGCAGGGTCCCGTAACTGCAGATCCAACCGAGGACACATCACAAGTGTCCAGAAACAAAGATTCCGTCTGTACTGAACAGACTTGTTTCTCTCCCTTGTCATTATTCCCCAAACAATCCGGGGAAACAACTCTTTACACAGCACTTGTACTATTATTAGATATCCTAGGTGATTTAAAATATCCAGGAGGATATTTTTTAGGTAAAATACTATACCTTTTTTTTTTTTTTTTTTTTTTTTTTTGCGGTACCGGGGATTGAACTCAGGGGCATTCTACCTCCAAGCTATACCCCCAGCCCTATTTTTTATTCTTAATTTTGAAACCGAGTCTCACTAAGTTGCAGAGTGCCTCACTAGGTAGCTGAGGCTGGCCGCGAACCCGGATCCTCCGGTCTCAGCCTCCCGAATGCTGGGATTACAAGCATGCGCCACCACGCTCGGCTTTACCATTTTTTATATGAAGGGCTAAAACCCAAGGATTTTCGTATTTGCAAGGGTCCTGGAACTTGTCCCCTGGAGGTGGGGAATGAAAGTACATATAAGAGAAAAAAGAAATCCAGAGACTGTCAGTGCAGGCCAGCCTCCTGAGCCCCCTGCCCCAGAGCCTTTGCACCTCGGCACCTCCGTTGCTGGGAATGTTTGCTTCCTACAGTCCCACAGTTGACTCTGTCACTTCCCTTAAGTCTCTAGTCAACTAAGTTTGACCAACTGATCTCCAGCGCCTCAATCTCAACTCGTCTTCACTCTCCCTTCTTTTATTTCACTCACCACCTTACCCGCTAACTGTGTATTTTATTTGCTTTCTTTTTCCTTTCCTTTTCTTTCTTTTTTTTTGGTTCTGGGGATGGAACCCAGAGGCTTTCTACCTCCAAGCTATCCCTCCACCACTAATTTATTTTTTACTTGGAAATAGGGTCTTGCTAATTTGCTGAGAGTCTTGCTAAGTTACTGAGGGTCTCACTAAGTTGCTGAGCCTGGTTTTGAACATGACATCCTCCTGTCTCAGCCTCCCATGTACTGGGATTACAGGTGTGCCCACCACGCCTGGCTATGTGTTTGCTTTCTGCATATCCCCTCTCACCAGAAGGTAAGCCCTGTGAGCTCTAGAATTTTCTAGCATCCTATCCACTCCTGTTTTTGCTGTGTCTAGAACGTCACACAGGCAGCACTGGCCCCAGCTGTGGAGTGGCGGTTGAACCCCTATTCCAGGGGACCCAGGTAATCCTCCCCTCATCACAGAGAAAGCGCAGCTACCACGTCCGGGGGTCTACAGGTGGGACCTGGGGTGTGGTCAGGAAGGCGGGCTCGGCCAGGCAGGTCACCTGGGGCACCCTCGCCAGCAGAGCTTCCCCTGAGAGAGAGCTAGGGGGCCACTCCTCCTCCTCCTGGCTCCAGTGTAAGACACCGTGCAAACAGAGCCAGCCAGGGCACAGGCAGCACCACAGGCGCCTCTCACCTCAGGTGAGCAGCGAGCTCAGAGAGGAGCGCCTCACACAGAAAGCAACACAGCCGATAAAAACTGAGTGGTGGTCAATGCTGAGAGTGTCTGTCTGCACTCCATATTCAAAGTCAGGGACTTGTAATATTCATCAGCACAATTATTGGTTCATGGTTAATCAGCCAGCACACATTAACAGAATTACCGTTGTATTTCCTGTAATACAACCAATCAAGCCTGTAAACTTGACTTCCGACAGACAACCCTTGATACAGAGACGTTTGTAACAAATGGGAGATAACGGTAAAATTTCTAACTGAGAAAATGCAAGTTTGCTTGTTTGTTTTGGTCCTGGGGATTAAACTCAGGGGCATTCTACCTCTGAGCTATACCCTCAGCCCTTTATATTTATTATGTTTTTTTAAATTTTGAAGCAGAATCTCACTAAGTTGCTGAAGGTCTTACTAAGTTTCTGAGACTGACTCCAACCTGTGATCATCCTGTCTCAGCCTCCCAAGAAATGTGTGCCACCATGCCCAGTTAAAATGGAGGTGTTCTGATGCTCTTAAAATAAGTATGTCTGAGCTGGGCATGGTGGTGCACACCTGTAATCCCAGTACTTGGGAGGCTGAGACAGGAGGATCCCAGTTTCCAGGCCAGCCTCAGCAACGTAGGGAGGTGCTCAGCAACTTAGTGAGACCCTGTTTCAAAATAAAATAGGACTGGGAGTGTAGCTTGGAGGTAGAATGCCTCTGAGTTCAATCCCTAGTATATAAAAAAAGTGCTTTTGCATTTTTAGTCAACAACTTGAACTTCACAACTAACGTTAGTAGGATTGAGTCAGAAGTAAACCAAACGGTTGCAGTCTGAGCTCAGGAAATGCCCAGGCCCTGTCCTCAGGCACTGCCCGGCAGGATCAGTCTTCTAGGAGGATTAGTCAGATGAAGGAGAGGGAAACTCTTGAAGCTGCTCCATTTTTGGTGTTCATGTGGTGGGACACGCCAACCCTCATCTGAACCTAAACTCAGCCCCTGAAGCCTCCTGTACGGGAGGCAAGCAGACCTGCTGTTTGGCCCAAGGGTGTCTGACTCTCATCCCTCGTAGAAGAGTGAAGAATCAACAATAGCAACAATAATTAATTTTTAATAGTGAATAACTTAAAATGTTCTTTGTCAATTTCTCAAATAATTTGGGAAATTGCACTTTTAGGTGAACATACATCCTTTTAATTACTGTTCAAAACAAACAAACAAAAATCACAATTGGCCATTTTCTAATATTGTCACAGAAATTAAGAGTAGCCGAACTTGTGAGTTTCAAAATAAAGTAAAAAAATTACTTCCGGGAGGGAGGCTAGAATCATTTATGTTTCCTGAATAACCTTAAGGAAGCCATAATCAGAATCTAAGAATAAGTTCTGTGGTGGGCGTGGCTGGATTTGCATGGGATGATGCTGGTTAAAAACTTGGTGTGACACATACAACTTTATGTAGAAGGGAATCATCTGCCTGTTAATTTTAATGCATCAAGGTCACTAAACATGAGGGCAGAGAACTAAAGCCCCTTGTTTTTAAAGGGTTTACAGGTGGTTCTTATTATCTTGAGCTCAATCTGACATGTTTTCTATCTTTGGTAAGAAACTACCTTGAAACAGCATTAACAAGTCAAATTTGATTAGAATTATCATGCTGTTGTTATTCCTGAGATGGTACACTTTCACTACACATGTTTATTATTGATGGATGGAAATTATTTAGGCATGTAACATTAAGAAATATCAACTGCTGTCATGTTTCTAAGAGGAAAAAAAAAAAAAAAAAAACAGGAACATATTGGCAATATCCCCAAGTAAAGAAAACTGCAAACATTTTCCCGACAATCTGACTTACCCTCTTACTGCTACTCAAAATCAACATTATCAGTTCTGAAGTTGAAAGCATTTTAAAGTCATAGTCTTGACTATCTGAATGCATTTAAATTCTGCATCTGTATGCTGAGGTGAAGTAATGTAACAACAGCAAGACAAACCTAGCGTTTACATGTCTTGCAGTTCACATTTTAGCAAGCAGAGCATCATGATTTTGGCAAAAGTTTCTAACACTTATATTTATACACTTTCCAAAGGCAAATGCTTTCTTTCTGAAGGCTTTTCCAAATACTCCCACTAACACAAAACCATTAGATGTCCTTAAGTTCTCAAGTGATGTGTGTATGCTTAAAATATCTTCTTCAGAGATATAAAAGCGTCATCTACTTACCCAGGAGACATTTTTACCCTTAGGTACTTTTAGCATGGCAACATACAGGCTGAGATGGTCAACACCAGTTTCACCAGCATGGAAAATCCAGGAGAGGGTATTTCAAATGTCTTGATTACCCAAATGCAAAAAGTTCTCTGGTTTGCCACACACAGATGTTACAAGTAACAGTTGAAATGATATTCTGATCGCCCATCTTCCTTCCTGGTATTAAGCATGTGAACACACACATACCAGACCACTGTTGTATCACGAAGTATATAGAGACAGAGGTTGCCACATGTGTATCTTCTATATATATATATATATAGATATATCCACAAAATCCAGAGAAGAGTATTCCCTTAAAGAAATAAAACTTGAATCCACGTGGAAACGTCCAAAAGTCACAGGTACTCTTCACTCAGGTGTTCAACTCTTAATCTCCACTGACTCTGAGCTGAACTAAAGCTTGGGAGCTCTAGCTTGCAAATACTGTCAAGACAAACGGAGAGAGCGAAGCCCTCGCAGGTTAGCTGTCGGCGGCTTCCATGTTAGGCGGCACAGACTCCAGGGCTTCCCAGAGGATAGAGAGAACGAGGAGCTCGGTTTCAATCAATAATGCAGAGCTGAGGTGCAGCGTGTACCTGGAATGCCTGCGCAGCCTCCCAACGCAGGCACGCACGGCTCTCTGCAGCCTCCCGGTGCACCTGTTGTCGGTGAGACTGCCCAGGGAAAGTCTTGTATCCTGACAACCCTGAGCTCTGTTTATCAGGTGAGCCAGCTACAGTCCCCAGAGGGGAGCAAGTGAGAAGCCACAGAAGGCAGAGGAGGCTGAACCACGATCGGCGCCTTTCCCTTTGTTTCTGCGCCCTTGTCTCCCTCGACTTTTACCTCCTGTCAATCTAGATTAAGTAAGCGGATCCAGTCTAAATTTTGCTACTATCAGTAGTGATTAGTGTGAGATGATGAGATCGGATTATACAGCATACAGCGGACCTCTGCCTTCTCCCTCAGCACACCACACGGCTGGAAAACCTGCTGTCTTCCTCACTGAAGGAAGCTTTTCTGGAAGGTTCTGCTGGAGGGAATAGGGGAACAAGAGAAAACCTGGTGGCTTGAAGTGACTTTCCTACAGTGATGGGAAGGGACTGTTTGACTTTTTATTTACTTATTTATTGCGGGACTGGGGATTGAACCCAGGGGCATTCTACCTCTGAGCTACCCCACCTCCCCCCAGCCTTATTTGTATTTTTATTCTTTATTTTGAAACAGGGTCTCACTAAGTTGTGGAAGGCCTCACTAAGTAGCCGAGGCTGGCCCCGAACCTGCGGTCCTCCTGTGTCAGCCTCCCAAGAACTGGAATTACAAATGTGCACCACCACGCCTGGCTCTGTTCGACCTTTTCCTTTTTCTTCCCAAATACTATTGTTTTCTCTGATTGAAAGTGAAATTACTACAGAAGAAATGCAAAATATGTTTTCATTTCATGAAAATTTATTTTCCTAGCAGGGTGGCCACTATGACCAAGAGGCTGAGGCCCCAGGAAGCAGCAGTGGAGGCTGGGACCTGGGAATCGCACACGCCAGGCACTGCCCAGATTAACCCTCGTACACTCTGACTGCAGCAATCCTGGAAACCGGCACTGATAGCGACACTTAAGAGGAGGAAGCTAAGTTTAAATACCTCTCAACAAAGATCTAACAGACCACAGCACTGCTCTTTCTACTCTTCTCTGAAATCCAATAAAATGTGGATTTCTTTGAGTCTCTTCGGATCTACTCTGAAGGAATTGTTCACATAAATATTTCCAAAGTGCCACACGCTGACCTAGTGTATCTAAAAACTCTTTGGAATTTTGATTCCTACATATTTTTAAAACTAATAATATTCCAGGGCTCATCACTAAAAAATTATTATAAAATATTTCTTTTTGTTGTTTTGTTTTGTTTCCTTCCTTCCTTCCTTCCTTCCTTCCTTCTTTAGGTACTGGGGATGGAACCTCCTCCTGGGCATCCTAGCTTCAAATAACACCCCAAGTCTTATTTTTTATTTTGAAACAAGGTCTCGCTAAGTTACTGAGGGCCTCACTAAATTGCTAAGGCTAGCCTTGAACCTGCTCTGATCCTCCTGTCTCAGCCTCCCAAGTATTGGGATTAGAGTTGTGTGTCACCACACCTGGCTAAAATATTTCTTAAGTATAAAACTAAAGAGGGGCTACAGAATTCACTGCATAAATATTATTGCAAGCAAAGTGTGCACATCTCTGATAACTTTGTGCTATGTATTCAACATACATAGTCAATAGTAATACTCACAAAGAACAAAATTAATGCTAATTGCAGGAAAATGATGGAACTGGAGAATATTATTCTAAGTGAGTTCACAGTCTACAAAAGTCAAGGGTCATATGTTTTGTCTCATACAGAAGCGAGAACAAAGAGAGACTCCAGTCAAATGAGGAGAGAGACCAATAGAACAGAAGTGACTGGGAAGAGTTCCATACAAGTTTCACCACAAATCTCACGAACAAACCTGGGAGGGAGGAAGCAGGAGAGAGTGGGTATATGAAGGGTAATACACCTAGGAGAGAGAGAGAGAGAGAGAGAGAGAGAGAGAGAGAGACTTTTATATTGGGAATTGAACCCAGGGGCATTCTACCTCTGAGATACACACCTAGCACTTTTTATTTTTTATTATTTATTTTTTTGGTGTTGGAGATTGAGCCCAGGGACATTCTACCTCTAACCTACACCCCCAGCCCTTTTTATTTTTTGTTTTGAAACAGGGTCTCGCTAACTTGCTGAGTTTCTCTGTGTTGCTGAGGCTGGTTTTGAACCTGTGATCCTCCCGTCCCAGCCTCCCAAGTACAGGAATTACAGGCATGTGCTACCATGCCTGGATACTTTTATTACTTTTACTGGTGCATTGTAACTGTACATCAGAGTTGCATCCCACTTCATTCGTCTTCCTTCCCTATACGTTAGCGAGATTGGTCGGATCAATACCTTCATTTATGGACTTAACATTATTCGAATCGTTTCCTTCTTCTATCTCCAGAGAAGTCTTTCTCGAAGCAATATTTTTAAGCTCACAATATGAAATTTATAAAACTGCAAAAGAAATTAATATAGAAATACATTTTGCAAAATGTTTTTTAAATCTGCAGTATAGCATACATCTACTTCTTGTTAATATATTAAATAATAAGACTAATGAAGGGTATAATTACTGTTGTAATTTTGAAGTACTAATAGACACAATATTTTTCTAACATTTTATTATGAAAAATTTCAAATAGGCAGCAAAGTGGAAAGAATCTTACAACACCCTTAAGCCTGTTCCCCAGAGTCTCCCATGAACACTTTTTTTTTTTTTTTTTTTTTTTTCGGTACTGGGGATTGAACTCAGGGGCATTCTACCTCCGAGCTATACCCCCAGCCCTATTTTTTATTCTTTATTTTGAAACAGGGTCTCACTAAGTTGTGGAGGGCCTCACTAAGTAGCTGAGGCTGGCCACGAACCCGGATCCTCCGGTTTCAGCCTCCCAATTGTTGGGATTACAAGCGTGCACCACCACGCCTGGCTCCCATGAACACTTGTTGTACTTGCTTTGTCCCGTATTCTGTCCATCTAACCACCCAGCATAGAACAATTTTAGTGTTTCTATGTATTTCAACATAAATTGAAAAGCAAATGGCAAATTTCCCCTAAAGAAATATTGTATACAATAAGAGTATACATATAACAAAATAACGTTTAAAAATAAATGTACTTATAAATTGAACTCCCACTGGTCTTCAAGTTATTTAAAAAAAAGGCTCTTCTGGGCTTCATGAGACTGTACAAGGGTTCCTGGCATGAGAATTTTATCTATAAGATTATCATGAAAAAAAGCTGGGTAAGCAGCAATGTTATTCCTCAAAGCCAGTTACAGGTAAAAAGGTTTTTGCTTTTAGTAAGTAGAAAGTAAAACAAATAAAAAACTAAAAGTTTACAATGTAACAATCGTGTGCAAAATTAATACTTTGCTGATATGTAACACATAACTGAAGTAAATTCCATGCCAATCAAATAGTTCTGTGCCGGCTTGCTGAGTAACAAAGTGTCCCAAAACTGAATGGTGCCAAACATCTATAGTTCTGTGGGTCCACTGAGCTCAGATGGGCATTTATATTTGAAGATTCTGATGTAGTCATGGTCAGATACCTACCGGGGCTGAGTCGTCCAAAGACCTACTTGGTTAGACACCGTGGCTAGACACCAAGAGGGTCTGAGACTGCTCTGTGTGCCTTGAGTTCCCAGTTCCCACCTGAGAGCCAAGGGCTGCCATCTCCAGAGAGGCACCCCGTGAAACACTGGGGCGCTGCGAAGTCTTATCTAACCTTGAAAGTTACACAGGACTACTTCTACCAGGTCATGCTTGTTAAAAGTAAGGCAAAGAGCAAGCTCACAATCAGAGGGAGGGGAACACACAAGGAATGAGTAGAAATTCCAAATCTGAGCATTTTTCTGCAAATTCACATCAGTGAGCACCTACTGAAAGAAGGCTTCAGCGATGACTAAGTTGCTGTGGTGTTCACAGGCGGTCCTGATCGTGAGCTCAAGCAGACTGTGAGCCCTTTAAGGGCCAATCAACTGATTCTCCGTATTTCTCACACAGAGCCTAAATGGCTGTGAGCATTTACTAAGTACTTAATTAGTAGGTGTTGATTAGCTAAGCAAGCAGTTCTTACCCTTGAGAGTGCTATCTCCTTGTGCTCTGACCTATTAAAAAATGTTGGCAGTATCTTCCATAGGAATGTTTATTCATCTCAACAATGCTTTATCCTAACTCTATTGTCCAACATGAACGAGTGCGGCTTTGTAAGGATGTGTCTACACACGTCTGTTCCAGTCCAGTAGAGATGGAGTAGGCATGGTGGAAGGAATGCAGAGCTGGAGTCAGACCAGGGTTCAATTCCAACTCCTCTACTTACAAAACGTGGAAACTGGAGCACGTCATTCACATTACAGAAGCTATTTCTTTACCTAGTTACAGGCCCTAGAGACTCCTACCCCAAGGGACTTTTGTGACTATTAAGTGGAGTTACATACAGAGCATGTGCTATAAAACAGTGCCTGGGTTCACAGGATTTCTCCTGCTGCTGGGCCTTGCTTGGCCTACTCATTGTGTGATCAATACATGAACCTATTTGAAGCTGGGCATGGGGGTGCACGCTTGTAATCCCAGTACTTGGGGGGCTGAGATAGGAGGACCTCAGGTTCACGGACAGCCTCAGCAAGTAGTGAGGCCCTTTGCAACTTAGTGGGACCCTGTTTCAAAATAGGGAATAAAAAATAGGGCTGGGGATATAACTTGGAGGTAGAGTGCCCCTGGGTTCAATCCCCATTACCACAATCAATCAATTTAAAAAAGAATAAAAATAAAATAGGGCTAGTGGTATAGCTCAGAGGTAGAGCACCCCTAGGTTCAATCCCCAGTACCAAATAAACAAATAAGCCCATTTGAGCCTTAGATTTCTCTTTTTTAAGGGGAAGTAATAAACTTTCACATTTACTTCACATAGCTGAAGGCAGACTCAACTTAGTAAGACCCTGTTTCAAAATAAAGAATAAAAAATAGGACTAGGGGTATATCTTGGAGGTAGAATGTCCCCTGGGTTCCATCCCCAGTACCACACACACACACAAAAGTAACCCATACTCTAATTCAAATGAAGGCGTGTGGTGAAATATATGGTATTAATAATTTGCAGTAGAATTGGGTTTATTCAAAACCCATCCATGTGTGTGCACAGCTGTGAATGAGGCCAATTAGCAATGTGTATTTTTGTTTTTCTTGATTTTTCATGAATATAATAGAAACATGGGTGAACTCAATGGAAAGCACTACCGAACAGCTAGTGCTGAGGATCTGAAACAGCCACGAGCATTAGTCCTCTTGGACAGGATGTTGTTTTGTTCCGCTCCAGCCAGACCTGTCAGGACCGATGGCTTTGAAGAGCTCAGTATTCATTTCAGCAGTTTGAACATTTCTCATAGATTTCCTAAAATTCTGTCAACAGGTCATACTCCTTCTTTGGACTGATCAACTCAATGCTGACCCTTGTTGGGTTATGAAGTCCTCAAGGGCAAGGACCATGTCATCATTTTTGTATACCCGACTGTGCCATATCATATATAAAAGTCGATGGCTGAAATCCTACAGTTGCTCGCCAAGTGACACTTCAAGAAGACACTCTGCGGCAGTATAACCCCGAGGAGACAAGGCCAGAGATAATGTCCTACGGCTGCGGCTTCTTGAAAGGGGTCTAACCACATCCTGTCCTTGGAAGGAGTGATCAGCAGTGACACATCTTTTTAATGACAGCCACGGAGACCTTTCCTGGCTTGGACGGCGACTGCCGGACAGGTGGGGAGAAGGAGCGGGGGAGGTCAGGGCGGGAGGGGCTCCCTGAACTTCTTCCAGGAAGAAAAGAACTATTTGTCTCAGCAATTCTGGGACGGCTTTCAAAAAAGACAGCCACTTCCTTTCAGATTTGATTAATTTGGCCAACCAACTAAATTAAAACGTCCTTGATAAGAGAGGTGTGAGAATGTATAGAGTAAGGATTCATAGGATTTCCAACACCCTCAATTTCAACCACAACTTACGAGAGGTTAAAAAAAAAAAGCCAAACAAACAAAACAATATTTTCCCAGACCAATTAACCCAACTTTTATTGTGAAAAGCAGAATGGCTACTTTTGGCAAGCCACTTTTTAAAAATCTCCATTTGTCTTATTAACAAGTAAATTTTTGGTCTAAATTTATGTTTTATGAGTAAAAATTGAAAAAGTAATTAGGATTGCTATATTTACGATCCACTTTCTTGTCTGATCCTCAATAGCTCCTGTTTCTGGGACTTTTCTCATCCCTTTATGGAGTCACCTTGGGGATCTATAAGAACACAGCTCACCTGCCTTTCCCCATTCACACCCCATGGCCTCAGGTGCCGGAAGAGTCTTGTGTGAGTGTCTCTTTACATCCACACAGATCGATGACCTCCACCAGGCAGCTTCCAACTTAGTACCTCGTCAAGACTTCAGCCAGATCCATACCTCATCAGAATGTGTGTGCAGCAGGGATGATTAGGGCTTGCTGTTGTTGTTTTCTTTGAGGCCTTAGGGATCAAACCCAGAGGCATTCTTCCTTCAAACTACACCCCTAGCCCTATTTTACTTTATATTTTGAAGCAAGGGTCTAACCTGCAATCCTTCTGTCTCAGCCTCTCAAATACTGGGATTAGAGGAGTATAACACTACACCTAGCTATGATTAGGTTTTAGATGAATCCATGCAGTAACAATAATATTAAGAATAATCTTCTCCTTCTCCTTAGGTTTATTGGTATAGAAATCTTTATGCCGGGCGTGGTGGTGCACACTTGTAATCCCAGCATTCGGGAGGCTGAGACCGGAGGATCCGGGTTTGCGTCCAGCCTCAGCTACCTAGTGAGGCACTCCACAACTTACTGAGACTCGGTTTCAGAAAATAAAAGAATAAAAAATAGGGCTGGGGGTGTAGCTCGGAGGTAGAATGCCCCTGAGTTCAATCCCCAGTACCAAAAAAAAAAAAAAGAAAAAAAGAAATCTTTATGTATTAACAAGAAAATATCAATTTCTAAATAAGGCCCAAGGTTACTACTTAAATCCAAGATTTAAACTAAAATTCTGTGTGTAAATAACCATATTATGTTGTAGGTAGTTATAGGAAACTGGCTCCCAACTTCTCATATGTGACCTGCTACTTTAGAATGCCTGACTCAGGATTTAAAGGCAATAAATAAATATCTACATATAAATATATACATTTGTTTTTTTATTTATTGCTTCTGAATCCTGAGTCAGTCATTCTAATGTGGCAAGTCACATATGGGAAGTTGGAAGCCAGTTTCATATATGTGTGTGTGTGTATGTGTGTGTGTGTATGTGTGTGTGTGTATGTATGTCTCTATATATACATACATATATGTATGTATGTACTGGAGATTGAACCTAGAGGCTTTCTACCTCCAAGTTATGCCCCAGCCTAATTTATTTTCTTATTTGGAAACAGGGTCTCACTAAGTTGCTCAGAGCCTCTCTACGTTGCCGAGGCTGGCTTTGAACCTGCCATCCTCCTGTCTCAGCCTCCCAAGTACTGGGATTACAAGCATGTGCCACCATGCCCCGCTGCAATAAATAAATATTTTTTTACAAAAGAAAATAATGAGTCAGATGTGGTGTCACACACCTATAATCCTAGTACATGGGAGGCTGAGACAGGAGGATCATAGGTTCAAGCCCAGCCTCAGCCACTTAGGGAGGCCTTCTGCAACTTAGTGATATCCTGTTTTCAAAATAAAATAAAGCAGGAGTGGGGTATAGCTCAGAAATAGAATGCCCTTTGGTTCAATCCTCAGTGCCAAAATAAAAATAAAAAAGAGAAAAGAATGAAAGAGTTGTTATTTCACTGTAGCTGCTACACTCTGAGCTTCTTGGGAGAAGGGGCCATTTGACTAATCTTTGTATCCACAAGAATAACAAAGTGTCTGATATGTGCTGGGTGCTTAATAAATATTGATCAGATGGATAAGCACAACCATCTTTAAGTTAAAAATTAAGCATGGCTCACTTTCTAATTCATCAGATAGTATGCTTCATTACTCTTGCTTTATGAGCCTCTGTATATACATTTTATCTCAAACTTATACTGATTTATCAAGTCAGATTGAAATTTATGCAAACATTTGGCATTCCCTCTCATCTCCTCAGCTGGTCTTTTCCCCTTGTTTTATCCCAGTGTGGGCCACTGGGTTGGAAAGGACAGAGATCATGGACGTCCCCACAGGTGAGAGGCCTCAGACTACATTGGTGCAAGCTCAGGAAAGCTTGCTTGGAGGCCAGCACAGCAGCTCTGCGCCGGCCGGCCTGCTCTCTGTCACCTCCACCTGCTGCTGTTTGCTAGAAGTCTTCTTAGCCGGGCGCGGTGGTGCACACCTGTAATCCCAGCACTTGGGAGGCTGAAACAGGAGGCTCCCAAGATCGAGACCAGCCTCAGTAACAGAAAGCGTCTTCTTTCCTGGGCCACAATGATGATGCTTCTTTTCCTCAGTACATTTGATCACATAGTTTCTGTTTCCTCGAAATCTTCTTTACTCAACATTTGGGCTTACAGTGAACTCTTCATGACTCAACACAGCGGTCTTCCAGCTCCTGCTTCCACTGCTAACTGCTTCTGAGAGTTAATTCTTCACTCAAATTCCCTAGCCATAGTGCTCACCTCAATCAAAATCCCATTGGCTGCCTGTTCCGGGGCGGGGTGGTGGTGACTTGGCACAGAGGAGGCTAGCTCCTGGTAAGTATGTGATTGGCATTTCCAATAATATGCAGAATTATTCACTTTTTGTATGTGTGTGGTACTGGGGACTGAGCCCAAACGCACTGTACTCCAAGTTATGACCCCAGCTCTTTTCATTTTTTGTTTTGAAACAGGCTCTTGCTAGGTTGCTGATAGTCTCATGTTCTCATGATACATTGCTGAGGCTGTCCTCAAACCTATGATCCTCCTGTCTTAGTCTCCCAAGAACTGGGATTATAGGTGTGAACAGCCATGCCTGATTAATTATTCACTTCTTTAGATTGCTTGGATTGGTTTCACTCCTTGCTTCTAAATTTATTGACATTACCTGAAAAAAAATTTTTTTTGCCCCAAATTTGTGACAGTTCTAATCTTTTCTGTTATGTGAAGCTGAAAACAATGCAAGACACATAGATGTCTTGTGTTTATTGATGATTTATTATTTGAGATCACTATAAAATATTTTAAGATTTTTAATTTGTTAAGCTTTATGAAAGACTGGCAAACCGTAAATAAAAGCAAGTTCCTCACTTAATCTGAATGAAGTTCCACCATTCTGGTTACAATTAAATCATGAATTTTCAAGACAGAGAAATTTGGTTCACATTATTTGTAAAATAGATGCTAACTGTACTCTAAAATTTTAAATCATAAGTTTTATTGGTCTGCCTGATCACTGAATAACAATTAAAACATTTATTGTTTTAGTTTATGTTTTCCAAAAAGCAGAACCATGATTGAAAATGAAGATAATTTAGCCGGGCGTGGTGGTGCACACTTGTAATCCCAGCACTTGGGAGGCTGAGACAGGAGGATCACAGGTTCGCTGCCAGCCTCGGCAACTTGTGAGGCCCTCTGCAACTTAGTGAGACCCTGTTTCAAAATAAAAAAAAAAAAAAATAGGGCCAGGGGTGTAGCTTGGGTCGAATGCCCCTGGGTTCAAGCCCCAGTACCATATGTGCACGCACGCGCGCACACACACACACACACACACACACACAATGCAAGTCTGCATCTCTTGTATTTCCTCTCTATTAAACCTAACTTTGTCCCTTCATGAAGAAAAATATAAAGTACTAGAGTTCACAGGAGAATGTTGGGAAATTTCTGAAAGCTAGTATTTAATTAATTGATTGATGGATTAATTTGGCATTCGGCACTCTACGTTCCATCTGCACCTCCAGCAATTTTTTTTTTTGCGGTACTGGGGATTGAACTCAGGGGCGTTCTACCTCCGAGCTATACCCCCAGCCCTATTTTTTATTCTTTATTTTGAAACCAGATCTCACTAAGTTGCAGAGGGCCTCACGAGGTAGCTGAGGCTGGCCTCGAACCCAGATCCTCTGGTCTCAGCCTCCCGAATGCAATTTTTTTTTTTTTTTTAAAACAGGGTCTTCTTACAAAATTGCTGAGGCTGGCCTCCAGCTTGTGATCCTCCTGTCTCAGCCTCCCAAGTACTGAGATTACTGGCATACACCACCATGCCCAGCAGAAAGCTAGGACTTAGACTGCAGGGGTACTTACATCTGACCCATCAGAGATCTGGCAGTTAAGGCATGCCTGCAGCCTAACATCTAATCATCAATGCAAGTGCAAGAACTCCGAGGGATCACTGTGTTCTCCAGAGAGCAGGGAGCAGGGCGGTCGCAGCGAAGCCCGGGCTCCATGGACGACTGCATGAAATGCCAGGAGAAGCCTGCGTCTCATCAAAGCGGGGTAAGCATGGCACCCGTCGGCTCCAAAGGAAACCATCTTGGCACCTCATTTTCATGGAGCAGCGAGGTGAAGGAGCACAGATCGGTGTCTTTTAAAAGTGAATTCTTTGATCTGATTGTACTGCCAATTATTATGGCTGAAGTTATATTTGATGGGAAAATCAGTGCAATAAATCATAAAGGAAAAAAAAAAAAAGGTGAGAAATCAGAAAAGGACCCTCCAGCAGCGACAGCTTTGTCCTTTGAAGTGGAGATTCATTTCAAAATTTTCACTGCTGTCTGGTCTGCTGAATTGTGAATTCCATTATCTTTTAATGGTAATGAGCACATTATAACTATAGCCCAGAAATGAAAATTCTATGACATTGGTGGCTTTGAGGGGATTGACTAAGAGTTCTTTAAAAGGGTAAACTTTCAAAACCATAAGGCTTTTAATAAAGGTGGAGGTCTATCATGTATGAGGAAAAATACATGGGGTTCTCTTAGGATATTTGTGACCCTGAAGGAGGAGAGGTCATGGTATAGGAAACTCTGTCCCTCTTTCTACTCATCTTTAATCAAACCAAAATTCATAGGCAAAACTTGCTTATAGTTCTTAGTACAAGATGATAAGTTCTAGGGACTATCTGTATTGCTGCCGGCTCAGATCTGAAATGTAGACATAACTAAGTTACTTCAACAAAATTTTTGCAAGTTGTTAAATCACTTTTCAAGGAATTTTTACTTTTTTTTTTTTTTTTTTTTTGGTACTGGGCATTGAATTGAGAGGCATTCTACTTCCAAGCTACACCCTCAACCATTTTTATTTTTTGTTTTGAAACAAGGTCTTACTAAGTTGTTGAGGGTCTCACTAAATTAGTAAGTCTGGCCTCCAAACCGAGATCCTCACATCTCAGCCTCCCAAGTACTGGGATTACAGGTGTGCATCACCACACCACACCTGGCTTCACTGTGCTAATATGATATGATAGTCATATTTTGAAACGATTTATAAAATATCTTTGTTATCCTTGTCTACATCAGGTGCCTTCTGGCTCTTCTCTATTTTTTTTCTAAGGCTGAAATGTATTTTCAAAGTAAGTGGACAGGTCGATCTATTTGAGCCTAATTAACCTTGGTCTGAGGAAAGTTGTCAACCGAGTTTTGAGTAGAATTCATCTATACCACCACACATAGGATACCCTGCTTCTTTCTGTGACATCTATGGTTTCACAGTAGGAGGTTAGTAGGACCCCCAAGGAGTGGAACTTAGAAATCCCAGCTGGGTGTGGTGGCACACACCTGTAATCCCAGTACTTGGGAAGCTGAGACAGTAGGATTGCAGGTTGGAGGACAGCCTCAGTATCGTAGCCAGACTGTCAGCAACCTGGTGAGACCCTGTTTCAACCAAAATAAAAAATAAAAAGTTATCAACCTAGCAAGCCCATTTCAAAATAATATTGGGCTGAAAGTGTAGCTTGGAGGTAGAACACCCCTGAGTTCAGAGAGAAAAATAAATAATTCCAATCGTCTCTCATCTAGACCCTCCTGAGAGCTGCGCCCGCTCAAATCCATGGTTCTAACAAGGTGATACAAACGGTATGAGTTGGCTTTAGCAAGGAAGCTTGCATCTCGAAATGAACGAAGGAGTGTGTGATATTTTAGGTCTTTTATCAATGAGGCTCTTAGAAGCACTAAACATTTATCCTGTTCTGTAAGCCCTTCATGCAATTCAATATTGTAAATCAATAAATTGATAATGTCTGTAGAATATCTGTCCTTTAACAAATTAATTCAAGTATTTCTTGGAGTCTTTACTTTCTAGGTTCTCAGCAGGCACGGATTCCATAGGAAAGACATTTCTTGATTTTTTCCTTGCAAACTCCATTGTGATTAGTGACCTCTTCTACTATCTCTGTTTACATAACTGAAAAACATCAGCATTGATAAACTTAAATATGCTAGAGCTTCACTTCTAACCTTAATCACAAAAGAACATGGTTCATCTAAAAACATCCTATCATTTTGCTTGGTTGGTTGTTTTTTTGTTTTGTAGTGTGGTGGATTGAATCCAGAGGCAGTCTACCTCCAAGCTACACCCACAGCCCTATTTTATTTTTTATTTGGGAGCAGGGTCTCACCAAGTTGCTGAGAGCCTCACTAAGTTGCTGAGGCTGACTTTGAACCCATAATCTTCCTGTCTCAACCTCCCAAGTGCTGGAATTACAGGTGTGCACCATTGTGCCCGGCTTGCCATGTTCTGTGTATGTACAAAGAATGTCAGTTGTGTGTGTCTGCCTAGGATCCACTTCACTTTTTCTGGAAAGAAGGTTTGGATTTTCCCTTGGGAAGCTCTCTTCCTACACGGTGTTCAAGACTGGGAAGGAGGCAGGCCACTGGGATCCTCGCTTCCAGGACAGACCCGAGAGCCAGCCACAGCTTCTGACGCCCAGATGCTCAGAGCTGCCGTCACGTGGACTTCCACATTTGCTGTGCTTTGCTCAGCTCTCCTATTGGCCAGTGGACGGAGAGAGCAGTAGACAGCCAGACACGGTGGCCTCTGCAATGCTAGAATGAGGATTACAGATTAGAGGCCAGCCTCAGCAATTTAGCAAAACCCCCAGCAACTTGGCAAGATCTTATTTCAAAATGAAAAAGAAAAAGGGCTAAGGGTTTTGCTCTTGACTTTAAGAACACACCAAGAAACATGGTATGAGCCTGCAGTGAGCGCGTATTTTAAATGAAATGGAAGCAATCTCTATCACATGCCACTAAACGACCTGCCTTACCTACACTGCAAGGCTCTGGAGATCCACTCTTAATCTAGAGGCGTGTAACCCTGGGGAGGGAAAAGAGAGAGACCCCCGATCTTCCAAGTAGATTCTTTTTGAACGGCCTCTCCAGCATCCTGCTCGGTCTCCCTCCACTAGGATCCTTGGAAATTCTTAAGAAGCCTCCATTCCTCACAAGACCTTGTCCCGCTCATCTGGGTTTTTTTTTTTATTCGGTACTGGGGATTGAACCCAGGGGCATTCTTCATCTGAGCTATACTCCCAACTTTGTTTGTTTGTTTGTTTGGAAACAGGGTCTCTCTAAGTTGCTGAAAATCTCCCTAAGTTGCTGAGCCTAGTCTGGACCCTACGATCCTCCTGTCTCAGCCTCCCAAGTCCTGGAATTACCACGCCCCTCCCCCACTCATCTACTCATCTTTGTAGGAAAGAGACTGCGATCCACCCCTTTGAACAACCATTGCTTTGCTTCACCATCTACTGGCCCCCAAGGAGGGAAAACTGGGGGACATTTCACAGACTCCCTGAGACCATTGCCCCTCTGAGAGAGAGACAGAGACAGAGACAGAGACAGAGACAGAGAGAGAGAGAGAGAGAGAGAGAGAGAGAGAGAGAGAGAGAGAGAAATTGGAAGAAATGGAACCTGGCAGAAGTCAGTGGCTTAGTCACGGGGCTGCCTCACCCCTCACCCTCTTTGTTCAGGATTGTGTGGAAATCTGAGGAGAATACATCAATTATTTATTCCCTTGGTAGTGGGGCAAAGAATAGAGATAGAGGCATCAAAAAAAGTGCAAGAAGGAAAAACCCCAGTCGACAAAAATGAAGCCCCTGAGAGGACTCCACCGCATGAGCTGTTATCTCCACTTAATGCCAAGAAGAGAACAATGGCAGGAGACTGGCTGGAGAGGAAGCCGGTCTATTCAGCAGAAAGGTCAGCCTGCCGCCCAAGGCCCGCGCCCACCACACAAAGGCTGCTACCTGCCTGCGCTGGGGTGAGTGACAGCTGCTGCGATTGGAGCCCTGGGTCCCATGCATGCTGGTGTTAGGGCAGCTTTTAGTGTGTGTAGCTGTTAATGCCTTTAATGCAGGGCTTTCTATACATAATCTGGTGGTTTTGTTTTCAAATGGCCATTCTTAAAGATACTTCAAAATTGGTTTGGTTTTTCAACATATTTACCTACTTTGCAACCATTGCTTTTAAATAAAGTTGGTTTGTGGTCTTTAGTGTATTCCATCACTCAAATCAGAAGGAAAATCTCTTTTGCACTTGAATAGCTCCTTGGTAGGAGTAAATAAGATGGTTCTTGCTTTAAATCTTTCAAAGGAATACATAGACTCTAATCTGAAGAGTAAAAAGAGGCCACCAGTTATAAACTGATTACTCATTTCAAACTCTACCAGCAAAATTTCTTTTCTACTTTATACAAATTGACAACACCAAGAAACTTAACTTTATATTGCCACAAAGTTGTATGTGTTTGTTTACACAGGAGTATAAAATGAATTGCAGAGAGAGACAGGAAGGAAGAAGAGGAGGAGGAGGAGGAAGGAGAGAAGAAGGTAGCCGATTCACATTATGACAAATGAGAACAGAAGGGTAGTAGTACAAAAATAAGAATTTGGTAATATTTCACCAGCGTTAGTTTTATATTTACTCAACAAGGACGTCATGAGAGTCTGTCAGGCTAGGAATTCTTACTGGCAACAGGGATACAACAATGAAAAAGGAGTGGGAAATGCAGACTTCAAAGAGGGTAGAGAACTAAGATGAACAATTATAATGAGGTATGGAGAAGGCTGTTTTTTCTTTCTTTCTTTCTTTTTTTTAAATTGGGGTTGAACCCAGGGGCATTTTACCTCTGAGCTACACCCCTAGCCCTTTCTATTTTTATTTTGAAATAGAGTCTCCTACTAGATGGCTGAGATTCTAAGTTGCTGAAGATGGCCTTGAACCTGCGATCCTCCTGTCTTAGTCTCCCAGGTACTGGGATTATAGGTGTATGTCACCATGCCCAGCTTGGAGAACTGATAGGGAAGAAGCAAGGACACCTAGCCACGTGTGGGCAACAGTCTCTACTGAGGTGCAGGAGCCTGGGTGCTGAGCCGGGGCCAGACATCCAGTGCCACTGGGACCTCAGAGGGTGGCAGGGTGGTGGCGCACGTGGCAAGATCGGAGGGCTCCTGTAGCATGTTGGTCAGACTGTACTTACGTTCTCAGCAAGCAGAATTGGCTGATGGCTTTGTCAAGAAATAATGTGATTGCATTTGCGAAAAACCGATAGGACCTGATCACCCTTCATGGAACAGGTTCTCAGCATGCAAAGTCAACGCCTGGACCCCGACCCACAAGGACACCTCTGTGCCTGAGAGCTGAGGGACAGCCCTCGCCCTGCTCCCACGCTACCCGAGCACACGCCAGCTTTTCCACCAACACTCGAAGCATTTCAAGAGGCCTGTGCTCTAACCTGCTAGGATAGGTACTTGATATATGTAATAATATAAAATGTTGAATATAAACTTTATGTATAACACAAAAATTTATGCATATAAATTCTTATTTTGTAAACCTTTCTGGAAAAGGGTAAGGGATAAATTAATTTCAAGGCATTTAAGATTAATACTTATTGTTATGATATATAATAATTATAGTTATTACATTAAATATATCACAAAATAAAATATACTCATTGTAAAATGCTAATGATACAAAATGCAAATCCTGCCAGGCGTGGTGGCGCACGCTTGTAATCCCAGCATTCGGGAGGCTGAGAGCAGAGGATCCGGGTTCTCGGCCAGCTTCAGCTACCTAGTGAGGCACTCTGCAATTTAGTGAGACCTGGTTTCAAAATAAAGAATAAAAAAAATAGGGCTGGGGGTATAGCTTGGAGGTAGAATGCCCCTGAGTTCAATCCCCAGTACCGTAAAAAAAAAAAAAAATGCAAATCCCACCTACCCTTTACAATCCCATTTTCATGAGCTATCCACACAAACATAGTCTTCTAGACCTATTCTTATGCAAATACCAATACCAAAATAGATAGACATAAACACACACAAAGCAAGTGTGATCATACCATACACATTACTCTGCATCTTAATTTCTATATGACATGCTCTTAGACTATAGACTTCCTTCTATGTTAGGTGGTAGAAATCTCCCCCCCGCCCTTCAATTCGGAAATAGGTTCTTACTAAGTTGCTGAGGCTGGTTTCAAACCTGCAATCCTGCCATCTCAGTCTCCCCAGTACTAGGATTATAGATGTATGTCACCACACCTGGCTAGCCACTTCTCTTTAATGTCTTCGTGGTATCTACTATGATAGATGGCACACCATTTGTTTTTTCCTGTTGTCAGATAATTCTGTTACGTCAAATGCACGTTACTGTTCTATGGACACACGTTTCTCCACTATGAGACCAGGCTCTTCTGAGGACAGCAATTAGAGGTCTAATTACTCTTTGCATTTCTAACTTTGAGTAGCCCAGGGCAAAGAGCAGGTGCCCAGTAATTGCTTCATGAAGAAACAGACAGATGGTAACTACTGCATCTCTGCATAATTCGGTCAACTTTACAAAAGCGTTTTTTATTTGTGTGTGTGGTACAGGGGATTGAACCCAGGGGAATTCTACCTCTGAGCTACTCCTCAGCTCTATTTTATTTTTATCTTGACACAGGGTCTCACTAAGTTGCTGAGAGCTTGCTGAGGCTGGCCTTGAACCTGCAATCCTCCTGTCTCAGCCTCCCAAGTACTGGGATTACAGGCGTGGGCTACCACGCCTGGCCTGCAAAAGCTTTCCTGAGGACAAAGAAAGCCTCCTGAAGCGATGGTTGCTGCTCAGCACGGTGGTGGTGGCGCGGAGATTGGGAAGTGGGTGAGAGTAACAATTAAAACAGCTCTCACTGGAGCATTTATCATGTGCCCGGTGTTTTTATCACTTAGCACACACAATAGTCACGGAGAGCTTAAGAGTAAGAGTCTACTAACAGTCCTCAGTTCACGGAACAGGAAACCGAGGCGCAGCGTGGCGCAGTGGCTGACCCTGGCCTCCCGACGTGCAGAGTCTACTGCGTGCACAAGTGGACCCTCCTGGGGCAGGGGAAGCAAGCGTGATGGATGACCAGGGTGTGCAGAGGAGGCCGGAAAGCCCACCGCCAAGCCCTGCTCTACATACGGGAGGCAGCCGGGGGCGGCTCAGTTCCACTTCCCCACTCTGAGCTCCTTAACTTTGACAGGAATGTTCAGCTATTTTATTCTCTATTAATGAAATACCATGCCATAGGGGAGGGTTATACTTAGGACAAAAGTCAAAGCTCTAAAACCATTAAATTATTTAGTATTTCTACCATACGATTCGTGTGTGTGTGCTCAGGTGTGTGTGTGTATCACTGCGGATTGAACCCAGGGGTGTTCAACTTCTGAGCTATACCTCCAGACCTATTTTATTCTTTTACTTTGAAACAGGGTCTCGCTATGTTGCGGAGGGACTCACCTGTGATCCTCCTTACTCAGCCTTCCAAGGGCGTACCACCATGCCCAGCTCTCCTGTGAGACAGTTAGATGATAGGGTTTGCTGTTTCTGAAACTGAGATCGACTCTGATCTAGGTGCTTCTCACCTCCTAGAATTTAAAGTATGAATGAATTTGGCACGAATTTAACAAAAGAAAACTTTATGATACCTTAAAAATCTAAAGGGTCAGCTGGGCATAGTGGCACACGCCTGTAATCTCAGTACTTGGGAGGTTGAGACAGGAGGATGGCAGGTTTGAGGCCAGCCTCAGCAACTTAGAGAGATCCTCAACAACCTAGTGAGACCCTATTTTTAAAAAATAGGGCTGGGGTGTAGCTCAGCAGTAGAACACCTTTGGGTTCAACCTCCAGTATTAAGAGTCAAATTAAGGATTTTATTATGGCTAAAGTTAAAAGCTACTAAAAACTCACGCAGTCTCAAATGTGAAGAGTTGGCAACCTCTTATATATGAATCTTACTTTAAAAGACACACATCTTAAGAGTCAAATATCACCCTTTTAAGGACATCTTAAGATGCATCTGCAAAAACACCAGTTATTGAAAATCTATGCAATATACAATTCTCATAATTCATACATTTTAAAAATGTATGAGTTATGAGTGAAAATTATAACTCAAAAAGACAATTCTCCTAACCAGAAACCTCTATTAACTTTCACTGTGGTACAATAATTGATTCTATACTCAGTAGCAGTACAACATTTTCATATTAATTAATTTTAATTATAATTTAATTATTTAAGCATTGAAATACATACCAGGCAAGAAGAACAAAACACTGTACATGGAATAAGATTAAATTTCAATTTTAATTTCATTTTGACTGTCATTGTAGAGTCAGGCCTTTGGCACTCAGTGTCTTTTCTTGTGGAGGCGTCTCCTCTATGGCGTGGTGCCATTGCTCACCTTGTCTAGCCTTCAAGGCCGCTTTACCATCAAGTGAAATAGTGGGCAGAGACTACTACGGAAGCTCAAAGGACTATGAGATTGTGCAGCAAGCGATGACAGGAAGCAGAGTTTAACTAGAGCCTGGATTGTTTATGACACGCTGTGTGTATCACATGCTGCTCTCCCTATGTTTAAATGTTCAGTTCAAAAGAAATCACATGGCGCTGGGCATGGTAGCACACACACATAATCTCAGTACTTGGGAGGCTGAGAAAGGAGGATTACAGGTTCAAAGTCAACCTCAGCAACTTAGTGAGACTCTCAGCAATCTATCCAGGGAGACCCCATTTCAAAACAAAAAATAAAAATAGGGCTGGGGTGTAGTTCAGAGGAAGAATGTCCCTGGGTTCAATCCCCAGTAACACACACACACACACACACACACACACACACACACACACA
>PVLC010020999.1:0-21233 GCA_004027655.1 Graphiurus murinus
GAGGAGGAGAACGGGGAAAAAAAGAAAAAGAGTGACTTCTAGGGCAGGCGCTTCAGGAGAAAGTAAGAATAATGACCCTGAAGCCCTAATACTAGACCCAGTTCGTCGTGATGATAGGTTTGACTCTGGAAATCTCCCAGGATGGGAAAGCTAAATTTACGTGCCACAGAACGGTGTGACCACGGCCCTGCAGCGGCCTCTTGACACACTATCGCGTTTCAGGGCCTCCACTCTGGCCTGAAGAGTGGGTGTTGATAACGACGAGTTTTCACATGTGTTTTCCTGACTCTGTATACTTTGGCCATTGTTTATACACATACCATACGGGGGGGGGGTATGCCTGACAAGAAAATTAGCTAAAAGCGGTTGATGTTAAAAATGACCACTGAGGGATGTGGGTCGTGAAGGGTTACATGAGCCAGTTTTGAACATTAAGAGGAGAAATCTCCTCCGATGCGTTCTTGGGTCCACAGGCTAGTCTTCACAAACCCACTACGTGCCAGCCTGGAACATCGGCCATTCTAAGGAGATCGCATCACATGCCACGCTGCGCGTTGGTGCTACTCTTTAGGTGTGGTGGTGCACGGCGGGCCTGCAGCAGTTTTCTGCTGTCTAGTACCTAATGGTACCTGGCAGCACAGTTAGGTACCTGGGTTGCCATATGTGGTACACACGGCCCAGAGCCTGCCTGCGGTGTTGAGAAGGCAGGGGGGCTGGTCAGGGTGATTGTGCTAGCTGTTCCTCTTCTGTTCCCACTAAACCTCTTCCTCAAAGTGTGTCCAAAGTATGCGCTTGATATTGAGAAAGACTGTGTTGAACAAGCTATAAGCTGGTAACTTAACACTGGCCAGGGCTTTGGATTTCGCTTTGCTCAATGATGTTTGGTAAATCTCAAGAGACCCCAGGGAGTCCTCAACGCTGGGCTCCAACTGGACTCTGCTTGTCGTGAGTCTGGACAAAAGACCCTGAGTTGCTAAGTTGTTTTTCTCCTGCCAGGCACTAAAGACAGAAAAGTAGAAACAGGAGTCTGGGCCTGAAAGCCCAGGAGATGTGGTGGGCTTGGCGCCAGGTGCCAGGATGGTGCCAGGGTGATGCGTACAAGGATTTTTCTGCAGTCCTCCACTATTGCTTTATTTTCCTTCTAAAGGCAGATCCAAAGTGTCAATTCCGTCTTGGTCACATGAGTCACCCACTCTTCTTGTGTGGAATCTTCTGCTGGACAATGACTAATCTGAAGGGTAAAGGCATGGTCACGAGGTGGCTTTACTTTAGACTTGGTCTTTATTTTTTTGTGTGTTTGGCCTCTTGACGCAATTACCTTTCCTAATTTAATAAACATACAGAATTACTTTTTGTAAGCATGACTGCGGGGTCAGAGTTTATGTTTCCTTTAATAAGATTACAAAACTTCTTAGAATTGAGAGAGAATTTCCCTCCTATTATTAAAAAAAAAATTCCTGAGAGGTGTTTGATTTTTTTTAATACAGAGACTTGAGCACAATATTTGACAGTTTACATTCATAGGAGACGTTACAGCGTGTATTGGTCCCAGTTCCCCATTTGAAAGACTGGAAACTTTATTTGCAAATATACTGGCAATTGCTTTTAAATTTTATCTTACCCTATACATCCAAATGTGGTTGTATACTTTAAAATATATGTATAAAGAAAGCATATGAAGACAGCTCCTCAAATTAGAATGGCATGTGAATTCCAAACATATGTATAAAAAGCTAAGCTTGCAAAAACAGCTGATTTGGAGGTGATATTTTTTTCTCTCTGTGTGTATAATAGAAGTCTTTGCTTTATAAAATAACTTTCCACAGAGTTGATTTAAGTAGCATTCCCATCCGTTTTGTTTAACAGAGGATTATGAATATAAAAAATTCCTAAGGACTTTGGTGTACATTTAACTTCTTCAGGACATTTCTATTGAGTGAAGTAAGGCATTTCTATATTTGCCTCCCATTCAATGGAGATTTTAAAGGTATTCTCGGTGTGCTGAAGCCTGGACTTAATGCTAAGCATGCTATTATGACATAGCCTGGTCTTTGAGACTTTGGGAGGAAGGTGACATGTAGGCTGGATTTACTGTCCAGCAGGATAAGGGAGGTGGTATGTACGTCCAGCTTGTTGAATCCATCACACAGAAGTGGTACCAAAACCAGACTAGAGGAGACAAGTGGGCTTCTTTAAAGGGATGGGTGATAGCTGAGCTTAGCTTTGAAGGTTGTGCATAAGTTAAACAGTCGAGGAGGTAGAAAAAATATTCTAGTTATAGGTAACAACACGTCAGAGCGCTCCTTAAGATGTCACACATCGTGACGCTTTGGGGGACCTTCCAGGGTGATCAGGAAGGTGAACGTGGGAGAGTGGCAGAAGATGGTCATAATCTCTCTTGGTTTTATTCTTTTGCACTGGTTGGTCTTTCTCCATGTCCTTGACTGTTTCCTGTTTTTCACCCTACGTTCTTAACTTCAGAGTTTCTAAGGCTCACTCTTTGGTCTCCTCAATACACCCTCTTGCTATAGTGATCTCACTAATTTTATGGCCTTCCACATGTGAGGGATACCATGTTCTCCCCTCTGGAGAAGGGACCAGAGAGGCAGCATTTTGGAAGCAGAGTGTGGTTCCCACCAGACAACTGAACCTGCTGGTGCCTTGATCTTGGATTTCCTAGCTTCCAGATCTGTGAGAAAATAACTCTTTGTCCTATAAATTACCCAGTCTCGGGTATTTTTTTATATATAGCAACACAAAATGGAACACAAAACAGAAATTGGACCAAGACAGCTCTTAGTTGTTGGGTATGTCAACAGCTCTCCAATGTAGCTGTCTTAGCATTCTCACAACTATAATCCAAAGACCTGACCACGTAACTTAGAGGAAGGAAGACTTATTTGCTTACAGTTTCCTTGGGGATCTCAGAGCATGGTGGTGAAAAGCAGAAAGCAAGAGAGAGAAAGAGAGAGAGAGAGAGAGAGAGAGAGAGAGAGAGAGAGAGAGAGAAGACTCTGCTCTCACATCATGGGTGCCGGAATCGGAGAGATCAAGCAAGCAAGGGGATTCTTTTTCTTTCTTTCTTTTTGCCAGGTAAGGGCTAGTGTTTTATTTTATTTATTTTTTTAAATTTTTTTCAGCATGGATTTTTGTACATTTCTTGAGCACAACAGGGTTACATAGACATTTATGACATATCAATCACTGTCAGAACACAAATAGCACCACTTCTTCGTTTTACAAGTATAGCCCACATTCTTAACATAGCCTGGTAAAGCAAATTTTCTAGAGTCATAAAACCATACTCCTTTAGGGTCATATATTTACTTTCTAAGAAGTAGGAGGGTCTTTCATCTACGCATCCTAGGGGCAATCTCCAGACTTCGAGACACCAATGTAGCCATAGCAGAAGAGTCAATATAATTACTCATATGTGTAGATAGCAACTGCCAGGGGGGAAAGGGCCCAGCTGGGCTCCCACAACTCCCCCATTTTTATTTTAAAATGCATGAAGGACTGTGCCTGTCTTAGGTCGTTTCCTACCAGGTACTTAATCTTACCCGTCATGGGGTCTCGGTGAGTCATTCAACGAGCCCTGTCTTAGGGCTGATATTGCCCTGAGAAAATCGTACCTGTCATTGACTACCAGGCCCTGTCAAGCAAGGGGATTCTAATTCTAAGACGCAAGCACCATCCCTGAGGCCGCACCTCCAGGGACCCCCTGCTCCAGCCATGCCCACTGCCCTAGGTTTCCACCCGGACAAATCTATTACAGTGGATTTATCCACTGATGAAAGCATAACTCATGACTTAACTATATCAACTCTGAACACCAGTTTAGGAGCCTTTCAGGGGACCTTCTGTGTCTAACTTTAACAGCAGCTATTCCAACATAAACACTTTTCCAAAACCAAATTATCTTTTCAACATTTCTATCTGGGTACCTATGAGGCCCTCTAGAATAAAAGTGTCCCAAACTAAACTTCCCCTAGTAGCTGGCTCTACCCACAGCCTTTCCCGGGTCAGTGGACGGCCACTGCATTCTTCCAGTTGCTGGAGCCAGAATACTAGGAGTTATTTTTATTTACTGAGGTGAAATTCGCAGAACACAAAACTCATCCATCAGCTGGGCGTGGTGGCGCAGGCTTGTAATCCCAGCATTTGGGAGGCGGAGACTGGAGGATCCAGGTTTGAGGCCAGCCTCAGCTACTTAGCGAGGCCCTTTGCAACTTAGTGAGACCCTGTTTCAAAATAAAGAATAAAAAATAGGGCTGGGGGTGTAGCTTGGAGGTAGAATGCCCCTGAGTTCAATCCCCAGTACCGCAAAACAAATAAACAAACAAACAAAAAAACCCTCATCCATCACTTAACCACTTTAAAGTGTACAATTCAGTGGCTTTTAGTACATTTATATATTGCACAAGCATCACCACTATGTCCAGAATATTTTCATCACCCCCCAAAGTAACCCCTCAACTAGGAGCAATCATTCCCCATTCCTTGAGTCTCCCTGGCCCCCAGCGAGCACTGATCTACTTTCCGTAGCTCATATAAATTATATAATATGTGGCCTTTTGTGTCTGGCTTCTTTCTCTTATCACAATGTTCAAAGTTGATCCACAATGAAGATGAAAAGTGTTTGTAACCACTCTCTTTGTTGCACACCTGAGATACAGTCTACCAAGGAATTCTACTGGAATCGCTCTGGAATCTGAGGCGTCTCGGTTCCTCCACAGCTACCTCCCTGGTGTGAGTGACACATCACCGTGTCCTTGCCTCACAGCTGGCTCCCATCTCCCCACCAGCCTTGCCTTCTCCAGAGGATTCCCAACACAACATCCAGAAGATGCTTACAACCCGGTCTGAATATACTACTCCTCTGCTCCAGACCCTGCAGTGGCTCCCAGGTCACCCAGAGTCAAAGCCAAAGTCTCCATTGTGTCGCCCAAGGCCCTTGGCTCCTCATGGCGTTCCCAAGAGCTGACTTCCGTAGCACTCCCCATGCAGACCGGCCTGCTTTCCTCCTTGCGCCCAGAGCCACAAAGCCTTCTCCTGCTCCTCCTCTGCACTGCTGTCCTGTCTTTAGGACCCCACATTCGCTCTTCCCTCTGCTAGAACGCTGATCCACGTGCTCCCTCTCATCCCTGCTCATGGGCCTACCCAATGAGGTCCACCCCACCCTCCTCCATGACTGGAAATTGTACCATGTCCTCCCACCTGGCACCCCACGGCCCCTTGCCTGCTCTTGTACGTTTTCCTAGAACGTCTGTCATCCTCTCACTTGTCCTATTATTTACTTATTTCCTTTCTGCTTTCCTTTTATATATATATGCTCCAGTATATATATATATATACTGGAGATGAAACTCAGAGGCATTTGAACTCTAAGTTATACTACCAGTGCTTTTTATTTGGAAACAGCCTAAGTTGTTGAGGCTCTTCTTAAACCTGCGATCTTCCTGTCTCAGCCTCTAAAGTACTTGGATTACAGGCGTGTGCCACCGTGCCTGGCTCTTTATTCATTTCTTGTGTGTATATCTCCAATGAGAATGCCAGCTCCACAGAGTGGGAATAGACACTGCTTGGCACATAGTAATTGCCTGACAAATAGTTGCTGACTTGAATAAACTAATAAAAATTAAAATGTCACATGATGATACTTCTAGGACTAACTACCATTCATTGATCTTTTTATGTGCCAGGAACTGAGCTAAGGGCCGTAATTACATTATTTATCTCTTTAGTTCTCATCAATAACTGTGGGATAGATAATCCCTTCTCCTCCTCCTAGATGAGAAAACAAAACTCAGAGAGGTAAAATAATTGGCCCAATGTTTCAAAGCTTCTGGACTTGGGGATCTTGACAGAAACCTTGAGCTACTAGAGAAGTTGGCGGGCTGGGTCCTTGACGGGTACAGTGTGTTCTTGGACTTTCTTCTGAAGTATAAGCAGAGAGTTAAAAAAAATTCAGCAGAGTTATGCTACGATAAACTGATGTTTTACACGGAGTGTAGTAGGATGAATTATGTACCCTCAGCCCCAGATCTGTGAATATGTTATCAAAGGGGTTTATAGCTATGATTAAGTTAAGGGTCCTGGTATGGGGAGCCTCTTAGATGATTTAAATGGATCCCACAGGAAGATTAGAAAAAGAGAGAGAGGTCAGAACAGAAGCGGAGGCTGGAGTGATACAGAGAGAGAGAGAGAGAGAGAAAGTGTGTGTGTGTGTGTGTGTGTGTGTGTGTGTAAGAGAGAGAGAGAGAGAGAGAGAGAGAGAGAGAGAGAGAGAGAAAATTGATTTGTTTTATTATTTACTTATTTCTTGATTTAAAAAAAAAAATATATATATATACTGGAGATGGAACCCAGCAGCATTTGACCTTCAAGCTATACCCTTTTTATTTTGAAACAGGGTCTCACGAAGCAGCCGAGGGCCTTATTAAGTTGCTGGGGTTGGCTTCAAATCCACGATCCTCTCCTCTTAGCCTCCTAAGTACTGGGAATACAGGCCTGTGCCAACTGAGTGACAGTGGAAGAAGCAGCCACTAGCCAAGGAAAACGTGCAGCCTCTAGAAGTTGGAAAAGGCAGGGGAACTGATTCTCCCCTAAAACTTCCAGAAGGAATGTACACCTGCTGACCTCTTGATTTTAACCCAGTGAAACTGATGTGGGGCATCTGGCTTCCAGAATTAGAAGATAATGATTTGGGGTGTTTTAAGCCACTATTTTTTAATAGCAGCAACATGAAACTAATACACAGAAGTTCCTCCTATTTCTTGAAATTAATTATAAAAATCACATTTATCCACAAACCAAGGATTAAAAGCTCTATTATTTGCAACCACTGACATATATCTTTATTAATTCAGTCTTTGTGCATCTTTATCGAATCTCTTCTATATGCTATAGATACAAAGATGAATAATCAGACGGGTTTCCTCTCTTCTCAAGGGGACGGGATAATATTAGATAATTTTAGGTGTTCGTGTTTTGATTGGTACCCATTAATGGTATCTTCATGAACTGAGTTATTTTAGGGTTTGTTGAATTAGAAGGCACCAAGTTTAGCTGGGCACCAGTACTTGGGAGGCTGAGACTGGAAAATTGCAGGTTCAAGGCTAGCCTCAGCAACTTAGTGAGACTGGGGGTGTAGCTCAGAGGTAGGATGCTCTGGCTTGTATACCCAGTCCCTGCCCCCACACACAGAGAAGGCACTGGGTGTACACCCGCCTGTTTTCTGAAGACAGTTTCCCCCATGTGGTTCCCAGCACCCTTCCCCGGTTGCCTGTACCCAGCTCACAGCCTCCTTCCTCCCTGAGGGGCCTCACCCCCGTGTTCTCTGCCCCCCCCTCAGATCACCGCCCACCGCAGAAGGCTGAGAGGCACCGATGGTGGCACTTGCTGACACTGCAAAAGCCTCAGACCCCGTGCACTCTCGGCCGCTCATGTTAGCTTGGAGGGGTTAGGACAGGTGCAGAAGCTGGCCGGGGAGGGCCCAGGCTGGCACCGCCTTGGGGACAGAGGAAACTTAGGAGCACGTCCAACTCAACTGCCTCAGAGCGAACGACTCACACAGGTCTGCAGTGATCGTGATAAGGTCTTGGGGCCCAACAGCTAGGGTTTAAAAAGGAAAAGAAAAGGAATGAACGTGTGCCTTTCAGTCTGAACCAGGTTTTTAAAAAGAGAAAGAGAACGAAGCCCGGAGCCTCCGTAGGTGGCGATGCAAGATGGTGAGGACTAGCAGCAAAGTGAGGCGGAGCAGAGGCCGAGAGGGCCCCCAGCACGCAGCTCGGGGGGCAGGTGGCGCAGGAGTAAAGGGCGGGGTCGCGGTGGATAGGATTCCCGGGTGCCCAAAACGGGGAGGCGAGCGAGCCGCTGAGGATCCGCAGTGTTCACTGGTTACGTGGCACCCAGCTGAACGTACCGCCCGCCGAGTCAGAAGGGACATCGTCAGCGCTCGGGGATTTAAACACCTGGAGGAACCCGAGTCATCGCCTCGTGGTGCACGGCAGGCACGTTTTATACGCAGCCCACCACAGAGTTCCTCCTCCAGTGTAAACCGTTTTTGTTTTTTTTTTTTTTTTGCGGTACTGGGGATTGAACTCAGGGGCGTTCTACCTCCGAGCTATACCCCCAGCCCTATTTTTTATTCTTTATTTTGAAACCGAGTCTCACTAAGTTGCAGAGTGCCTCACTAGGTAGCTGAGGCTGGTCGCGAACCGGGATCCTCCGGTCTCAGCCTCCCGAATGCTGGGATTACAAGTGTGTGCCACCAAGCCCGGCTTGTAAATCATTTTCTCAGAAAGAGAAGCAAGAGCAGCCCATCTCCTCACCAGATAGGGCGCTGCTCAGGAAGGGGGGTGGGAGCGCTCACTGCAGGGTACTCAGGGTTGGGATTTGGAGGCGGGGTGCTGAGGCAGAGGGCCTGGTTCTTGGTTCTCTTCTTTTAGTTGTAAATTTGTGTGTGTGTGTGTGTGTGTGTGTGTGTGTGTGTGTGTGTGGTACTGGGGCTTGAATCCAGGGGTGTTCTACCTCAGAACTACACCCCCAGCCCTTTTTAATTTTTTTAAATTTTGAAACAGGGTCTTACTAGGTTTCTGAGAGTCTCACTAAGTTGTGGAGGGTGTCTTTGAACCTGTGATCCCCCTGCCTCAGCCTCCCAGGTACTGGGTATGTGTCTATCTTGACACCATCCATCTTCCATGGAACAAGAGAGGGCGTTTATCTGTAGTGCACTAGATCTGTGTGTTAAATGTTAATCTGTCTTTTAAATAATTACACAAAAATAGTGGGCTTTGTTGTGACAAATTTGTACGTGTACATAATTTGATTGACTTCGTTTCCCAGTCCCTCGCCGCCCCTTGCTTTACCCTAACCCTGCTTTTCTGTCTCCTCTGCTTTTTGGTAGTGGGGATTGAACCCAGGGACATTCTACCCCGAGCTATATTCCTAGACCAAAAGGGTCTCACTAGGTTGCTAAGTCTCCCTGAGTAGCTGAGGCTGGCCTAGAATCTGGGATCCTCCTGTCTCAGCTTCCCAAGTACTGGGATTACAGGCATGCACCAACACGCCCGGCTTCTGCCTTCTATTTTGATGAGACCTCTTTTCTTCCCCTTTCTTCTCTTTAGCTTCCACGTATGAGAAAAAACACATAACCCTTGACTTTCTGAGTCTGATACAGGGGCTGTCCTTTCTTCTCCCGAGGTGAAGGCTGGTTCCAGAACAGTGCACACGCAGATCAAGTGGACAACATGTAAAGAGAGGTTTTGTTTTTTTAAGTTCTTGGAGGATTTTTTTTTTCTTGTTTTGACAAAACTTTGATGGGATAAAACAGTGATTTTTCTTTCCTTTTATCGTGTGAAGCATGCTGTCAGCTACGACTAATATGGACTCTTTGGCCAGATCATGTCATTCTGAAACCCAGGACACCTCCCTGAACTTCTCCCCACTGAGCGCTCGCGTGTGAATGAAAGGTGTCTTAGGAAGACGCCTGCAGACAGCGCTTTGGAAAGCGGAGGATTGGCGGCTGCCAAGAGCCCGGCCGCATGCTGAGCTGGCTCCGAGACGGGAACCCAGATGGAGTTGGCTTTCCCCCTCTTGGCATCCTCCAGAGTTGATAAGGAGTTAACCTAAGTTTGTTGCCTCCCTACCCAATCCCAGCTTGGGAGAAGAATTCAGCTTCCCAAAAACAAATGTGGAGGAAACAGTTGTGTTAATGAAATCACCGTCCCTTTAGACTGGGGTCATCATGAAGACTCAATTTCCAGAGTGTTTTAGTGTAAACACATTTCTAAGATTTCCTAATGCCAGCTAATATTGTGCTTTGGGGAGAAACAAAACGTTCCCAAGTAAAATAGCAGTAAGTGCCACGGGGAAATATTGTGAGGAGCTAAACTGTTGCAGAAAGACAGATGTAACTTATGCATCCTTACGATCAGTCTTGGCCAGAGAGTCAGCAAAGACAGAACACGATAAAGGAAGGCAGAAGTTAAAGCTTAATGCTTTTGATTCAGAGAGGCTCAAATTTATTGACAGTGACCCTCCCCGCTTCACAAGGGGCTCAGCTGTGGCTCCGGCTCTCTGGTATGTCACTCAGCCCCAGCAAAGGACCTGTGTGTGGCCGGCACCAGTGACATGATGACCAGCGTTCTCCCTGTGGCTCCGAAAACTCCTGATGATTTCCTCTATGGGCTCTTCAGAAAACATGGAGATGATTGTGCCTCTCTCCTAAGTAGGAACAGCTCAGTGTGCGCCAGCTCCGGAACTGAGATGGTCCACTTTTATCCGATTTTATTTAGGCAACACTTGTGGAATGCTTTTCCTTTAACAAATATTTATGGTACTCTTTGTATTATGAATATTGCAATTAAACATGGTCTCTTTCCTCAAGGATTTCTGTGTGTGTGTGTGTGTGTGTGTGTGTGTGTGTGTGTGATTTTGAACCCAGGAGCATTCTACCTCTGAGCTACACCCCTGGACCCTTAAAATTTTTTGTTTTATTTTCTTTTAAAACAGGGTCTTGCTAGGTTGCTGGGAGTCTTGCTACATTGCTGAGGCTGTCCTCGAACTTGTGATCCTCTTGTCTCAGGCTTCCAAGTACTGGGATTACAGGCCACTACTGGACAATAATCATGGTAAAGGAACACAGGCTGCTGAGGAGCTCGGGAATGGTAGGCAATTCTTCTTGGTAGTGGGAGCAGAGGGAGAGTTCCCAGAACAGTATCCAGAGAGGGCTACCCCAGGGTTGCCGTGCACACTCTGAATTGTAAATGAACGCAATAGAATAAGCCCTACATGGGTCACACTTATCTGTCTTACTAAGCGGTGATTGCGACCCAAACATAATAATGTATGCACATGTTACTTTACTGGCTCCTCCTCCCCATCCTCCCTCTTCCTTCTTTGAGTTCAGAGTGTTAGATACTCACTAAGAACAAGCTAGGCATGCCAAGTGTCAGAGGCTGTTCTGTAACTCATCACTACTGGTTTGGGGGTCTGTTTCCTTGGGGGGAAAATAATTTGCAGAGAGATTACAGAGACAGTGACACCTACATTTGTACAACACCCGCAGCTTTAATGGGCATGGTATTATTTAACTCAATGCTTCCTTTCGGTGGCTAGGGCCAATCTTTTCCTGGTAAAATTTCAGAGCCACAACCCACTGTCATGGGTTGAATTACGTCTTCCCCCAAATCATATGTTGAAGTCCTTACTCCTTCAAAGTGACACTATTTGAACATAGGGTCAGTGCAGATGTAACGCTATCCTTACAATAAGGTGAAATCTAAACACAGGACTCTCACAGAGGGAAGGCAGTGTGGAGACACACAGGGAGAGGAAGGCCACCTCCAAGCCGAGGAGGGAGGCCAAGACAGAGCCTTCGCGCCCCACACTCAGAAGGAGCCGAGCTTGTGGGTGCCGGAGCTCCGAGCTCCAGCCCCAGATCTGCATGGATGAGGCCCCCAGCCTGCGGTGCTTCATGCCGGCGGGCCCAGCTCCAGCATCGCGAGTCTGCAGGCTGCAGAAGGGTCGCCTCATTCCGCTCTGCTCACTCTTGTCTGTGCTGCCGGGAGCGAGGGACTTGAGAGTTTTCCCAGAGATGCCAAAGGAATGAATTCAGTACGGTCCAACACGGGGACCTTTTGTCTTTTAAAAAGGGTATTGGAGGAGGGTAAGAACTCACAGATTAGCTGTCTTTTATTTTGTGGAATGTTGGACAGGGAAGAAAAAGAGAAAGAAACAGCCCTCAGGGCACTTTAATAATACTTACTTTTAACCAGCAGTGAAAAGAATTCACATGTTTTTGATGGGTTATTTTTAAGGCGAGAAGGTATTTTTGTGGATTTCCTTTTCAAATGACAAAAAAAAAAAAAAAGCCTCACTTCATTTTTTTTGAAGGTTTAGTAGTACTCTCTAATCATAACTCCTTTATGTATTTTTTTTTTTTAGTTTTTCTCTGAATTTCAACCCTTAATGATCAGTAGTGTTTAATAATTGTTTCTGGTTACCCAAGAGCATGTCATTTGCTTTCCCTCACTGACAAAGGTATGTGTATTTGTCTAAGGGACAAATTATAATATGACTCCCTTTTTATTTTACATGATAAGCTATTAATATTCATAAAGGCTATGGATCCTCTAATTTGAATTTTGAGTGATGACCTCACAGGAAGCATGCCAAAAAGAAATATTGATGTCTAGAATGAGTGTTGAATTTGGAAAGGAAACCTGAGTGTAAGCACTAGCTCCAACGCCTCCGACCTCTGGAGCTGTGAAGTATCACAGGATGTCAGTGAGCACTCGACAAAGCTGCAAGGTGGCCTGCGCCTCATACGTTTCTGTGGAGGATGAAAATGTGGAAAATGTACATTAAGTTGTCTGACATGACGCCCACACCTAGCTACCCCCAGAAAAAACAGCTATTGCGAATATGCTAGGTTGAAAGCTCTGTTGAAGTAATACATGGATGTAATTTGCTTTCCAGTTGTTTTGTTTTTATTTCTAAAACTTTTCGTGTGGTACTGGGGATTGAACCCAGGGCCATTCTACCTCTGAGCTATACTCTCAGCCCTTTTAATTTTTTTTTTTTTTTTTATGTTGAAATGGGGTCTCATTAAGTTACTGTGTGCTGGCCTCCAACCTGTGATCCTCCTGCCTCAGCCTCCTAAGTACCGGGATTACAGGAGTGTGCAACCACACCTGGCTTGTTTTGTTTTTAAATAGCATTCTCCTCCTCAAATTTGAAAGCTTCTTAAAATTAAGTAAGAGAGACCTAACCTGGAATCTACTTTCCAAGTTACCTAGTTTTAGAAGTCATTTAATATGTATTGAGTGCTTATGGTGGACTAGAAAAGAGTGTATTATCTACTACCCATTTCATGTGATCCTTTTAGAAACACAAGAGAGAGACATTATCATTATTACCACAGCTTAGAGAATAAATCTAAGTGTAAAGTTCCCAGCCAGAGAGGGAGGGGCAACCAGGGAGAAAAAGGATTCCAGGCAGGGAGGCACGACGCTGGGCCACACTGTCAGCCTTGCTCGAGGCAGCCTCCCTGAGCCAAAAAGTTATCCAAACCAGCGCTCCTGGCTCACCACCCGAAAGCAGTGGATGGATGGTGATCCTCCTTTAGAGTGCTCACCCGAGAAAGGACTTGGATTTATGGTTACCACAGGCTAAAGAATGAAGACGTCTCCAAGATCGCTGTTGACTCCAATCTCTTCTTTTTTTTTTTTTGCGGTACTGGGGATTGAACTCAGGGGCATTCTACCTCCGAGCTATACCCCCAGCCCTATTTTTTATTCTTTATTTTGAAACCGAGTCTCACTAAGTTGCGGAGTGCCTCACTAGGTAGCTGAGGCCTGCCGCGAACCCGGATCCTCCGGTCTCAACCTCCTGAATGCTGGGATTACAAGCGTGCGCCACCACGCCCGGCTGACTCCAATCTCTTCTTGAAAGACAGATCCTGGCAAAGATCAATGTCAGCGAACGGTGCCCGGCTGGGAGAGGAATGGCTTCTGAGAAGACTCACAGCAGAACCTCTTTGCTCCACTTGCTCTCTTTCTAGGGATCCCCTGAGGCCTCCACCCTCTGGGAGACGCGCTGTAGTAAGCACCGCTCCGACACGTGCCGACAGAATCCATTGCTGGAGAGTCCTGGATTGTGCTTTGAAGTGGTCACTTGCCCCACGCCTCCCACATTTCCTTCCTCCTGAGAACATCATCTACCACGAAGTCTTAGGGGAGGCAGAAGTGCTTCATACAATAAAAATGGCAGGTCGGCTCTGTGGAGACTCGCCGTGCGTCTTCCAATGCTTTGATCCTCCTCCGACGTGAAGCCTTGCTGCTGGCTTTGTGACGCCGCGTACCTGAGATAGACCGTGCCCCGTGATGGGGGGCTCACCCCTTGATTTCTCATCAGTTTGGCTTATTTGACCTCAGACACATTTCCCCCCCTTTCTTTGATTGTCTCACAAGCCCCAATGCTGAGAAGAATGAATTCCAATAAAACCCAATAAATCTGACAGAGTAGAGTTCAAGATCCACCCCGGCCATGAGAACTGTCGTATTAAAGGCTCCTGGGGATTTTTTTATGACTGCCCCGCTAATGCTGGTCTCTTGTTTCCATAAATTGTGCGGGCTGGCTTTTCATTAACTCGGAGAGCTGAAATAATCCTTTGTAAAGAATTCCTTAGTCACACACGATTCAGAAGTTCACCGAGATCAAACCAGTCGGCTGCGTGGCGGGCCCAACACCGTATATTTCATGTAAGTGGTGTGGCTCGCTGCTGGAGTTGTTCCAATTTCACGTCCTTTCTGCAGATAATGGGACCCTCTGACAGCGTCCCAGCTCGGGGCTGCTCTGTGCCCGGTCCTGTCTCCCGCAGGAGCCTGCAAGAATGCCGGCTGTCCCGGGCCAGTGAAGTCATCCTGACCTTCTCCGCAATATCATCTGAACTTTCATGAAGCATAGGAGCTACGCCTGGCCTGGGGTGGGGGTTGGGGGTGGGGAGCGGAGCAGAGAAATACATCATTGTTCCAGCCTTCCCCGTCTCTCTGACTTTCCCTTCAGGAGGGTGGGATGTATTAAGGAGACCCCAAGGGGAGGTTAAAGTAATCCAAGAGCAACAAGAACGGATAGTCTTCTTTCTTGGAGATCTTGCCCTCTTGTGTCTGTCCTTACTTTTTTTTTCATTTCAAATATATGGGCACGGGAGGAAATGGTGTGTGAGAGACATGGGAGAGAGAGAGAGAGCCTGACAGTTGGGCTGAAACAATAACAGTGCTGGGACGATACAGGGTCCTGCGGGGCTGGTCACTGCCACACCTCCCCCACCAGGAGCCTCGCCACACACACACACACACACACACACACACACACACGGACGCAGGGACGGGAAGCCAGGGCAGGAGGCATGGAGGAGGGTACATTCTTCATGATGCAAAACAGGGAGAAGGCATCTGGCAGATGAGCCCTGGAGGTATGTGCATGGTGACAGTTTACCTTATGCCGGCTGGTCGATGTGGTGATTGATCAGTCGCCATTTCGGTCAGTGTGATGGTTAGATAAAGGATGTCCCCCAAAAGAGCTCATACATTGAGGTTGAAAGTTGACGTGATTAAATCATGGTGGTTGTCATCTCATCAGTGGGTGAATCCATTGTAGTGGATTTACTGGGTGGCGTGTGGCTGAAGGAGGTAGGTCCATGGGGGGATGGTCTGGGGATTGTACATGCGTCCTTGAACCCCCTTCACCTCTCTCCTCTCCCTCTCTCTCTCTCTCCCTCTCTCCCTCTCTCCCTCCCTCTCTCTCTCTCTCTCCCTCCCTCCCTCCTTCTCTCTCTCTCTTTTTCTCCCTCCTGCCTCCATGCTCTGAGCGCCACAGACCCGGCCTGACGTGGACTGAACCCCTGAAATCTCCAGAACTGTGATCACATGAGTCCGCTTGCCCTAAGTTGTGGTGGTGGCCAGTGTTTTGGACTGAAGCACTGAGAATGCTGACACAGTTGGCGTTGGAACAGGCCATGGAGTGCACCGGTACTGGGTCCCAGCTATGGTTCGTGGTGGCTGTGGTATCTGAGCTTCTCGCTCAGGGTCTTGGAAGAGGCTCTGAGAAGAAGGACAAATACAGGAAAGGATGGAGAGGGAAGGGATGTCCCTGAGACCCAAAACGGGGCACTCGTGGCACAGAGGCGGGAAGCTGACCACAAGTCTAAGGTAACATGGGTGCCTGTACCTGGTGTGTCACGGTGTGCTGAGTGGGACTGGCTATCAGGTTCCACTGGTAATCTTAGTAGTTCCTCAAGGACTTTAGCAGTCCAGGTTACATGGCCTTTCCATTGAACCTCACAGTTCAGACTGAAACCCCAAAGTCAGGTTCCGGGTTACCCTTCGCCTGGCTTCCGTGACTTGGGACTGGGCATGACAGCTTCCTAACTTGGTTTCCACGTCTCCATTGCATAGATCTCAGCGGTCTCCTTTGCTTATTTCATCCGACGTTAACGAACGAGTGCGATAAGGGATGAGTCAGGCGTGTGGGGAGACACCCTGCTTACCAACATGGCGGAGTGGCTGTGAAGTTTAAAGAGCGAAGGCGGTTTGCTCTCACTTCCCAGCATTAGTTCCTGTGCCACTGAAGTTGCAAGTCAGCCTCCTCTCCCTCCTCCACAAGGAGCAAAGCATACTTTCAAAACTGGAAGCATCTGGTTAAATATTAAACAGCGGCGCTGTTCTTCCGGTCTGGGGGTGCCGGCACTTAGTGGAGTGAGGCGCTGGTGGTGAGATGGCTGTTGACTCTGACAGCCCTGCATTTATGGGGCTGCATAAATAATAACCGGCAGCAGCTCCCCGGCACCCTCTCCACCAGCTCGCCCCTCTTTGCACTTCGTTCAGCGGTTTATGCGAACACACACTTTCCCTGAACGTCACAATCGCCATTGTTTTTTCCCTCCCTTACTGCTTTCGACAGATGTGCCCATTTTTACTTAATGCAAAGGAAATGACAGCTTTTAAAGGTAGCTGTGCGCAGCAGGGAAGAACTGCATTAACTGTAAAAACCTTTCAGTTGCACAATTTTTATACTCAGCCTCCCTTCCTCAGGCACCCCTTGCTTGTGTCAGTATTTCCCTGGAAGCTTACTGGCTATTAGAAGGGGTTTCTTGGGGGGCATGCAGTTCTGAGCAGCAGCAGCAGCTGAGAAACTACAGCTCTAGGTTTCCTGGCCAGGGACTAGAAGCGAGGAAAGCCCCAGACAAAGTATCATTTGTGTGTTCAAAAAACATTTTATGGAGAAGTTTGTTGTGCCAACCTGTGCTCAAAATGCTAATGGTATTTGCCTAGGCCCCCAGCCAAATGGAAGCGGATTCGCACATAGGAAGCAGGACACTTGAAATAACAGCCGGCACTTGCAGATCCTCTCCATGTGCAATCAGCACATGCGCTCACGAGACTGTGGGGAAAAGCTTCAGCCAGAAACGGACAGAGGAATCCATCTGGGAGGGCCAGCTCGTACGTTTGCAATGTGGGAAAACCTGCTGTTAGCTAGTGTTTCGCTGGGGTCTGTTATGAGTGACAGGGCCGCAAGGTCTTAAGACCAATGTGTCATGTCACACACAATTTGTGTCTTTCCACATGGCCAGAGCCTTATTCAACACTCAAAGGTTATAGCACCCAGGAATCTATCAGGGAGTTGTCTAAGTTAAGCAAAGTTCTAAGTTTGGATGCTGGGTGGCTGCTTTGCCAAAGCCAATTAGCAATGAATAAGCATCAAAGAATAGACTTCTCATTAGCAAATCTAACAATTTACGTTGAACAAGTATATTAAACAATACACAAATCCTTAAACTTAAGAGCACTTCAAATAATCAGCAAATAATACAATTCAAACAAGCAGGGAGTAGAGAATAAGGAACCAAGTCCAGGTCCAGGAATGGAAGAGGAGCTTCAGGAGTTGGCCCAGATGCTGAGCTGTCAGAAGTTTCTGTAGCAATGGTCCTTGGTCAGTGAGAAGAGCAGGGCCTGAGAAAGTCACAAGATCGGAGTCATATACACAGGCAGGCTGTCGTGCTCGTAGAAAAGCCCGGGTCTTTTATCGGGCTTTCTGGGATTTTTCCATTGTCTTTTGCAAGCTCATCCAGGCTTACTGAACCTGCTAGACTCCTGTCATCAGATCAGACTTATTGATTACGTAAGCCCATCAGAGGTGGGAAGGCATTTGATCCGAGTGTCAACTATAGCACAGAGGTGTAGCACAGAAGTCAATTGTAGCGCAGAAGTGCCGACCTGAGTCCTGTGCTCAAGAGCTGAGACAGCACTTTATGCTGTTATCAGCCACAGCACACGAGTGCTGGTCTGGGACCCAGGCTGACATGTCTGGACAAGTTTCTGCAACTATATGCTGGCAAGCCTGGACAAGTTGTTTATGAGTTTTTGTCTGAGCTATACACTGGCATGTTACAACAGATTGTTTATGAGTTCCTAAAAATTGTTTTATATCCCATGCTCTATGCAGTGTCGCTATGAAAGAAGAGATCCAGGATGGATGATTCTTGGGTGTTTGGAATGTGGGAGATGCTTTCCAGGCAACGGAGAATGCCAGCTCAGTGTGCCCACTTTTGGGCAGGAGAGAAAACCTGAGGATGCTGTTCACGTGGAGAAGATTCTGGAAGGTGGCCGACTGCTCTGAGCTCACCTGGCATCCCAAGCTTGAGCTCCAGGCTGCAAGTGGATCCTGCGGGACTTCTTCAACAGGTGACGTCACCAGAAAGACAAGCCTTCCTCCTGGAAGCTCTGCCCTGACGCCCAGGTATTGAGAATGCACAAAGCAATTTGAGGGTTCTCAAGCTCTCTCTGGAAATGTCCGAACGTGGGGAACCAGTCACTAGCCCGACTTGTGGAACTGTCGGTTCCATCGTGGCTCCAGCCTGGTCTCCCACGGGGAAGAAGCCCTCTGCACGGGTTACACCCCCGTTGGCGTTCACACTTTGGATGAAGACAGCGTTTCCACTCTCCCCTCGTCCTCATTTCTGAACACAACCTTTCGTGTGCTCCTCACACGCTCCAGAGATGAGCTGCGTGCTCTGTTCCCAGTGCAGACGCACACCGGGAAACGGTGGCGCTTGCACACGCCTCTCAGCGGAACCGAGAACCCCTGAAAAGATGAGGACACTCACTGGACGTTTTGAGCAGCGGCCATGCGGGCACACCGGCAGCCAGGTTCTGAGGGACATGACAATTCTCAAGACAGATCCTCTGCATCCCGCTCTCTTCAGCAATCTACCTCAGTAATGAAGACCAATTACACGGGGACAGCCCACCAACACTTGACATGAGCTTTTGTTCTCGAGTTCTTTCTACAAGTTCTCCCAGCACATGAAACAGTCCCTGAACTAGTCAGTTTCCTTCTGCTTGGGTGTGACCATCTCACAGAGCGGTGGTTCACGAACTCGGCTTTCACTGGGATTACCTGGGCAGGTTGAGAATACAGCGGTGCTCAGCTCCTGGGCTTTCGCTGTAACCGCTCTGACGCGTGACCTGGCAGTGGGGGTTTTCAATGTCTCCCTGGGCGATTCTAGCTGGGCACCATGGTTAGACTCTCATCATCTTCCTTGTGGCTGTAACCAAGCCAGCCCTGGCAACGTCTCCTCCATCACCCCGCTTCATGCCTCCTCACTCGGGTTAGGCCCAGCGCGAGGGTGCTCCAGATGTTTGTCAAATGAACCGGACTGAAACAAGATCTTCTAGTCCCCAGGAGCGATCTGGTTTCCCTGGAAGGATGAAGATTTCAGAAAAACATCTTGGGTTTCCACTGCTGCCATAATGAATTATCGCCAATTTAGCAGCCTAAAATTGCACCCTATTATCTCTTGCCAACCTCCTCTCTGGTTCTTCTGTTCTCTGCCTCCCTCCCCTACCCTCTCCGACTCACTCTTCCATCTTCTGCTTTCCAAGTTCCAACCGATGACCTTGGCCCACCTGGATAATCCAGGACCATCTCCCCATTTGAAAGTCGGTTGACCAGTAATCTTAATGCCAACTGCAAGATCCCTTCACGGCAATATCTAGATTAGTGTGAGGTGAAATGATCCGGGGATGGGAATTCTGCCTACTGGTGATTCTCAGAGGGAACAGGGAACCCCTTTGTGGACAGGAAGCTGCTAGAGGTCAGGGCCAAGGTCAACCACAGCAGACGAGAGTTTTGAAATGATTATTATCTTCGTGGTGGCCATAGATGTCTACAGAAGACAGGTCCTAGGACTAATATAGTGAATTTGGGGAGAACAGACACGTTTATTTGGGCCTGTGGCTTCCAGAGAGCTTTTCTAGGTTGGCTTAGCTGTTTGAACCCTGGGCTTTGCGCGGGGGTGGCAGGGGATAGCAGAGGAGGCTGAGGGACTGCTGAGCGGTGGGGAGGGCTCGTGCCTGAGGCTGTGCAGACAGGGCTCCCTCACCTCCTTGGCCCTCACACTGGAGCAGCTCGGCTCTGACTGTGTGGGATACTGGCCTCCAGCACAGATGACTTCTGAAGACTCGTCTGCAAGCCGCCATGAAGAAGCCCTCAGATTGCCTTGTGAGGCGGCTGCGCTGCTGTTGATTTCCTAATTTTGCCCATGAGAAAACAGGTTCCTTGAGCTTCTCCAATGTTTCTTGTATCCCTGTGCGGTCTGCCTTCAGAGGGTACCTAGAAGCCAGGCCAAGAAAGGCAGCGACTTTGCTCCAGTGCAATCTCATCTTGACTCTCAAATGTAGGTGCTCCTCGACTTAAGATGGAGTCAGACCCGATATACCCATCAAAAGTGGAAAGTATCATTAGGTTGGAAAGGCATTTAATACACCAGCCTATGGGTCATCGAAGCTCAGCTTTGTCCACCTTAAATATGCTGAGAATACTGACATTAGCCAACATGTGGGCAAAATCATCGAACACAGAAGCCTGTGTAAAATACACTGCTGGAGCCGGGTGTGGTGGCGCACACTTGTAATCCCAGCATTCAGGAGGCTGAGACCAGAGGATCCGGGTTCGCAGCCAGCCTCAGCTACCTAGTGAGGCACTCCGCAACTTAGTGAGACTCGGTTTCAAAATAAAGAATAAAAAATAGGGCTGGGGGTGTAGCTCGGAGGTAGAATGCCCCTGAGTTCAATCCCCAGTACCACAAAAACAAAACAAAACAAAACAAAAAACCAACCAACCAAACAAAAAAAAACACTACTGGACATTTCTTGTAATTTATTGGATAGTGTGGTAAAGTGGAAAACAGAATGATTGCATGGGTACACTCCTGCACCATCACAAAGTTGAAAAGTCAAATCATTGTTAGGCAGTGACCATCTATCTATACTATGCTCCAACTGAACTATGGTTTTTTTTCTTTAGATGTCAGACATGGCACTCAACCTCTTGGACTTTTCCCACAAATCATAGTATGCCACCATGAAAAATATTAAAAATGACATACTTAAGCTGAATGCAATTGCAGAAGAATTTCTCAGATAGATAACTGAGTGTGTGTGCGCGCATGCACGCGTGCGAGTGCATATATTAGGGAAGGGAGGGAAGTTTCCCCAGAATAAATCTACGTCACATACAAGAGTCTACTTTGAGCAGAGTGAGGAGACACACACTGGTAATCCCAGTACTTGGGAGGCTGAAACAAGAGGATTGTAGGTTCTAGTATAGCCTCAGCAACATAGAGATACCTTGTTTCAAAATTGAAATAAAAAGAGCTGGGAGAGCCA
>PVLC010021000.1:9948-27448 GCA_004027655.1 Graphiurus murinus
TGGGGATTGAACTCAGGGGCATTCTACCTCCGAGCTATACCCCCAGCCCTATTTTTTTTATTCTTTATTTTGAAACCGAGTCTCACTAAGTTGCGGAGTGCCTCACTAGGTAGCTGAGGCTGGCCGCGAACCCGGATCCTCCGGTCTCAGCCTCCCGAATGCTGGGATTACAAGCGTGCGCCACCACGCCCGGCTCCCTCAGCCCTATTTTTTATTTTTGCTTTTTTGTTTTGAGGCAGGGTCTCACTAGGTTGCTGAGGGTCTCACTACGTTGCTGAGGCTGTCCTTGAACCTGCGATCCTCCTGCTTTAGCCTCTCGAGTACTGCCATTACAGGCGCGCACCACCACGCTGGCTGGGCCTTGTCCCCGGTTTTCTAACACCCTGTCTGACCTGTGAGTCCCAGCCGAGCCGCTGCCCCCCCCCCCGAAGAAACAGAGCCCCCCCCCCCCACCCGGGGTGCGGCGCTCCTCCAGGAGAACTCTGGTTTTTTAACTCAGGGCCGGGCAACTTTCCAAACTGGATTTTTCTAAACTGCAGATTGCTGTGGCCCTGCGTCTTCAGAACGGCTTCGAGATCTCCAGCCTCAGTTTCCCCATCCATGAAGGGGGGCAAAAGATGACATCCATATCCAGTACTGTTCTCCTGTGCCTAAAGCGCGTACTCCTGCGTCCTGCAGACACGAGTGCTGGTGTGGACCGGCCGTTCCCCTGCCAGTGGTGCACACAGTAGGCACTTTGCCGCCCGAGGGCCGGGCACTCGTGGGGCAGGAGGAGGGAGACGGCACCCTGGAAGCCGCCTCCTCTGTGGGCGGCAGAGGGCAGGGACTGAGCCAGCGGCACAGACGCCCTCAGCCCTTTCCGTTTATTTTTTTTTTTTTTAATTTTGAAACAGGGTCTCGTTAGGTGGCTGAGGGTCTCGATAAGTTGCTGAGGCTGGCCTCACACCTGCAGTCCTCCTGTCTCAGCCTCCCAAGTACTGGGATTACAGGCATTCACTATTCATGACCACACCCAGCACAAAGGAATTTGATTCTTTTTTTCTTTTCTTTCTTTTTTTTTTTTTGCAGTACTAGGGATTGAACTCAGGGGCATTCTATCTCCGAGCTACACCCCCAGCCCTATTTTTTATTCTTTATTTTGAAACCGAGTCTCACTAAGTTGCGGAGTGCCTCACTAGGTAGCTGAGGCTGGCCTCGAACCCGGATCCTCCGGTCTCAGCCTCCCGAATGCTGGGATTACAAGCGTGCACCACCACGCCTGGCTCGGAATTTGATTCTTAATTGTCAAATCATCTCAAACATTTAATATGCCCCCCCCACCGAGTCCAACATGTCTTCATTTCATAAGTATTATTGCCTTCATTTGGCAGATGGGGAAACTGAGGCGCACAGTCCCTTCCCTGTTAAGGAGAAGCAAAGCCACCTAGATCTTCCTGTGTGCACCCCGAATAGGTATCTCTCCCCCCCCCCCCCGCCTTCTTAGGACCAAGCAACTGTGTTTGGGGCCAGGCAATGTTCCAAGCTGTCGGTATTCACCCTCGTTTCATCTTCATGTCTGAGAAGACAGACGTAGGTACTTTTATCACCCTTGACTGACCTGAGGTTCAGAGAGGTTAAGTAAGCGGGCCCGGGACACACAGCCGCACAGCAGAGAAGGCAGGATTTTAACTTGGCGGATCCACACTGGTGCACAGGTCCCGAAGACAACGTTACCAAAGAGCGTAGCTGGATCTGGGCGTCCTCAAGGTTTGAGACGATCACGCCAGGACACGCGGCCACCACACAGCCCGGCAGGACACGCGGCCACAGATACCTGTCAAATGAATTTTTAAAAGGAAAACACACCAGTTCTCCCCGATCCTTAAAAATCTCAACTTATAAACAGATATGTCAGGGAGCAATTATTCACATTACTGAAGATGTCTTCGTGTTTTATAAAAAGGACTTACATCGAGGTTCCCTTACATAGCAAGTCCCTCCAGTGCTTGTAAAAATACGAATCAATTTCTAGCTTGGGATTGCACGCATGCGCTCAGACGTTCTTGCTTGAGTAAAGGGAGCGGCCGGCGTGCCCGCGCTCTTTCATCTAGCTTTGCAACATGCAATTGTGCGGCGCCGGATGTGTTCCCTGTTCTCTGTAAGGAGCTTGTAATCAGAGATAACCGCTCTCAAGTATCAGGGCGCCGGCTCCCAAGACACACTGGGTGTGGTGCAGTAGGCAGGTAAGTAAAGTAATGCACATGCCTGGCTACTTGAGAATGAATTAATGCTCTCGGAAAACAAACAAAGGAGTCCACTGCCTTGAGACTTCCTGAAGAAGGGCAATGTGAGATGGGTCTTGTGAGATGAGTAGGAGTTCGCCAGTTAGAAGTTACCCTGCTATTGAAGCATTCGCCCAAGATTAGAGCCTTCAGTGTACAGGTACGTATTTAATATCGGTTTCCCTACGGGATACTGACCCCAGGCAAGTACTTGGAAAGGTTGCCGGCATTTCCACAGCCTCCCTCCCATTTGATCCTCAAAACAATATCATGGGGCAAGACGGCTCTCTCCTTGTGTGTTTTCTCAGGAAAGTAATGTGTGTGTGCAGTAAAAACCCAGCCAGCCCGACGCCAGCACGCCCTGCGCTTCCTGCCCCTGGCCCGGCCAAGATGGGAAGGCCAGCCTCTCTCTGCAGAGTCATTTCTTTTGATGAATGTGGTTGTTTACAAAAATAAATAAATAACTAAGTAGTGTTTTTGTCTCGTGGTTTGCAACCAGCTCTTTTCAAGTATAACTCAAGCTGAGTTTGGTGACGCACGCCTGTAATCACAGTCCGTGGGAGGCTCAGACAGGAAGATCGCAGGTTCGAGGCCGGCCTCAGTGGTGCGGCAAGATTCTCAGCAAGCTAGCAAGACCTTGTTTCAAATAAATGAATGAATAAATAAATAAACAAGAAAATAAGTAAATAAATAGGGCCGGGGATGTAGCTCAGAGGTAAAATGCCCCTGGGCTCAATTCCCAGTATCTAGGTAGATAGATAGATAGATAGATAGATAGATAGATAGATAGATAGATAGATAGATAGATAGATAGATAGATAGATTGGGCTGGGGTGTAGCTCAGAGGAAGAACGCCTCCTGGGTTCAATTCCCAGTATCTAGATAGATAGATAGATAGATAGATAGATAGATAGATAGATAGATACATACATACATAGATACATACATAGATACATACATACATACATACATACATACATAGATACATACATAGATACATACATACATACATACATAGATACATACATAGATACATACATACATACATACATACATACATACATACATAGGCTGGGGTTGTAGCTCAGAGGTAGAATGCCCCCTGGGTTCAATTCCCAGCTCCACACACACAAATGGGGAAAAAAAGAGAAGAACATACAACCCAACACAGGCGGGACACTCACCCACAGCCTCCAACAGCCCGGTCAGTTTCCACGTGAGCCCGCCTGACCCGGTTCCTATTTTATGTCACGTGTCGAGTGGCCGCGCTGCTGGCCCCGTGGTCTCTGTTAACATGAACCACGCTGCCCTGAACGTCCCCCGGGCGACATTTTTGTTGTGACTCTTTCGGTCGGTTTTGTTCAGCTGCCCCTCCTCACTAAGCCCCAGCACCAGGTCCAAGAAGAGGCAGGTGCTGGCTCCCGGGGGTGCGGGCTTCACACCGCCACGCCGAGCGCTCTGAGTCCGGCAGCCGGGCGGGACCGTCCCCACCACGACAGAGACAGGCCGCTCAAAGGGGCCTCCGCCGGCCACGCCCGGTTTCTTGGTGCAGTGACGGTCACCGCATGGGCGCACCTTGCCCGGGTCAGAACGTGGTCCTTAAAAAGACCTACTACAGGAGGGTTGTGTCCTCAGTCACGTGGCTCTGGGGGCGCGAAAACGATCCATGGAACACAAGAGTGGAAGAAGGAAGGAAGGAGGAAGGAAAGGAGGAAGAGAGAATGTAGGAAATGAAATAAGAAATAGAAACATCAAAGCCGGGCATGGTGGTGCACGCTTGTAATCTCAGCATTCAGGAGGCTGAGACCGGAGGATCCGGGTTGGAGGCCAGCCTCAGCTACCTAGTGAGGCACTCTGCAACTTAGTGAGACCCTGTTTCAAAATAAAGAATAAAAAATAGGGCTGAGGGTGTAGCTCAGAGGTAGAATGCCCCTGAGTTCAATCCCCAGTACCGCAAAAAAAAAAAAAAGAAATAGAAACATCAGCCAGGCGCGGAGGCGCACGCTGTGATCCCAGGACTTGGGAGGCTGAGACCGGGGGATCACAGGATCAGGGGCAGCCTCAGCAAGTAGCGAGACTCTCGGCAACTTAGAGAGACCCTGTTTCAAAATAAACAGAAAATAGGGCTGGGGGTGTACTGCAGAGGTAGAATTGCCCTGGGTTCAACCTCTAGTACCAAAACAAAACAAAAAAGAAGAAGAAAGAAAGGGAGGGAGAGGAGAGAGAGAGAGAGAGAGAGAGAGAGAGAGAGAGAGAGAGAGAGAACATCTTTCCATGGAAATATTGATGGACAGATAGATGAAAAATGGTGGATGGATGGATGGATGGATGGATGGATGGATGGATGGATGGGTGGATGGATGGGTGGATGATGGGAAGAGGGAGGGAGGTTGGAAGGAGAGAGGGAAGCAGGGAGATTGGATGAGTGGAATATTTCCCAAACTCATTTGGCCGCGGAATTTGTTTGACAGACACTCCTGTTTATGACAGAGGGAGAGAACACCACCGCCGCTGCCCGTGTGACCCGCCCAGCCCTCAGCTCCCCGCGCTCGGCAGACACCGGACGGACGCACCCGACGCCGGGCCTCGTTGCCATGCTGCCTCTGTGCCTTGGCCGCGGGGCCCACACCACGCAGTCCACCGGCCGCCTGGCCTGCGGGGGCCGCGCTGAGTCCCCGGGTCTCGGAAGGGGGGGACACTAGATCCTGAGTGGAAATGAGTGGCCCCGGGGTGTGGGAGTCAGTGGGGCTGACGTGCACCGAACCCCAAGGTCTCCGCACCCTCCCGGCCTACAAGGACGGACGTGTTTTCTGTACCTCCTTTTGCAAGACATGTTTGCAGTGCATAGGTGAAAACCCTGTACTCCAGGTTGCTCGTTGGCGCCTGTCTTCTGGAACTTCAGAGCAGAAAACCAGAGACTCCCTGGGCCCTATTCATTCATCCATTCATCCATTCATTTATTCCTAGGTTTATTTCTGCCTTCTCTGAGCTCCCACTCTGCGCCTGGCTCCATGGGGCCCCACGCAGAGGGACTCAAGCTTTGATGACACAGTCTTCAGAAACCTGGACATGCTCACAGAGGCTCGGCTGGCTTTTTTTTTTTTTTTTTTTTTTTTGGTACTGGAGATTGAACCCAGGGAAATTCTACCTGAGCTACACCCCCAGCCCTTTTTTTAAAAAAATTAAGAAACAAGGTCTCCCTAAGTTGCTGAGGGTCTCGCTAAGTTGGTGAGGCTGGCCTCGAACCTGCGATCTTCCTTCTCAGCCTCCTGACGACCGGGATGGCAGGTGTGCGCCCCTGCTTCTGGCTCAGACTCCCTTTCCTGTTACAGCTGCAAAGCCTCTACTGAGCTAAGAAAAGATCACGGTGATGGCAGTCGAGCAGGGACGCCTACTTGGGCTTCTTTCCCCGAGGCCTGTCTGCCAGCCAGGGAAAAAGAGAGAAAAAGAAAAAGAAAGAAAGTCAGTTTTCAGGAGAGGTGGGCTTCAAGGACGTGACCCACATCTGTCCAAGCGGGACCCCGGCCGGCCGCATCAGAGCCTGGTGTCCTCCCGCATCGGAGCCTGGTGTCCTCCCAACTGTCGCCCCAGCCGCCTCCGCACCTCCTCTGCCCGGGGAGTCCTCCTTGTCCTAGAAGGAGGTCGTTGCCCTTCACACAATGAGGCCACTCTGGGAACTTCACCCCGAGGGCAGGGACAGGCGACAGGAGGAGCTGAGGTGGGGGTGGCCCTGTCGTCCCTGCCCGCTGCCATCGATCCCCCCGGGGGTCCTCTCCACCTCACCCCCCCATTCCACCCGGCAATCCTGAGAGAGGAAAGGGCAGGTAGATGGAGCCGTGTACTTAAGGCTTCATCAGAGGAGGAGGGCAGGGGGTGGAGAGCCGAGGGAGGGAAGAAAAGGAGGAAGAGAGAAAGAAATGAGACAGCGAGACTGGGAGGGAGAAGAAAGAGCTAAAGGGTAAGGGGAGGCCGAGATGGAGGAGGAGGAGGAGGAGGAGGAGGGAGAGCCCCCGCCCGCCGCCCTCCCCGCCACGTGGGGCGGGCTTATCGCACCAGGAGCAGTGGGTTCAGCCACTGATCTAATCAAATTATTCAGCATTAAAAAACTGCCAAGACATTCCAGTGCTCGGCTCCCAGAGCCCCAGCTGGGATCAAATGCTAATCAACGTCTCGGCGATATTTATTCCCACTGTCAGGCTGCTGCGGGTTTGTTTTCCGAGGGCTGCATGCTAAACCGGGGAGAGGAGCCGGGAGGGCGGGCGGGGAGGGCAGGGCCAGGGCGCCCACCAGCATTTCCCGCCTCCTTGCTCAGGCTGCGTCCTGTCCCGGGAGCCCCCGGTTTCAGGGCTCGCCAGTGGCCAGCTTGGACGAAGAGAGATTCACCTTTGAACCCAAGCTCTGTGACCTGGGCTGGTGGGTCGTCCTCTCTGAGCTTCTCTTCGGGCCCAGGATGGAGCCCCGAAGCCGAGCCCACCCACCCGCGAGGATCCTCGGAGAGGGAGTTCGGGAAAGAAGCAGAACAGAGCACGGGCAAAGCACGTGGATGCGGGGCTGTGTGACTTCACAAACATCTCCTTCCCTCTCTGTGCAGATGGTGAACTACAGTCACGGGTTCCCCAGGGTTATCTGTTTCCATGTGAGAGTACAATGATACACAGAAGGCGTGTAGCAGGTGTGCACTGTATGTCAGGAAAAACTCTGAGCTCAACTTCATCGCAGGGGTTGAATGAAATAACAGACAAAACTGAGCAGGGAGTCGGGCGTGGTGGCGCACGCTTGTAATCCCAGCATTCGGGAGGCTGAGACCGGAGGATCCGGGTTCGTGGCCAGCCTCAGCTACCTAGTGAGGCACTCCACAACCTAGTGAGACCCTGTTTCAAAATAAAGAATAAAAAATAGGGCTGAGGGTGTAGCTCGGAGGTAGAATGCCCCTGAGTTCAATCCCTAGTACCGCAAAAAAAAAAAAAAAAAAAAAAAAAATTGAGCAGGGGCCCGGCGCGGTGGCCCATGCCTGGAATCCCAGTACTTGGGAGGCTGAGACTGGAGGATCACCCGTTCAATGCCAGCCTCAGCAACGTAGTGAGACCCGCAGCCACTTAGTGAGACCGTGTTTTAAAATAAAAACATAAAATAAGGCTTGGGGTATAGCTCAGAGGTAGAACCACTCTGGGTTCAATCCCCAGCACCAAAAGAAAAAAAAAAAAAAAAGAAGTAAAAAAAAAAAATTGAGCAGGGGACTGGATTTAATGAACGTTGATTTTGGGGACCATCTGGAGAATCCAGGGTCTACGTGGTTGGGGTGAAAGGTTGCTGAACTGTCTTCTCTCCCACTTGGGGTCTCTGCAGCCATGAGGAGGAGAGGAGGGGTCTCCCCAGGAAGTCCCCCCCCCCCGAGCTTCCTTCCCTGCCCGCCCCGGCCCAGCCCGCGCCCCTCCTGGGATCCCCACACCCCTCGCCCTCTCTCTGAAGGTCACGCGCAGGGGGAGACTAATTAATTTTCTTTGTTTTCCAGAGTTTCATTTTTTAAATTACAACCTTCCCTCCTCTCTAATAAATACTCGACAATTAAAACCTTTTTTTCCCAAAGTGTGATTTCAAGATTTCAATGTCCCTCCCTCCTGCCATAAACGGATTGGTAAAAACTGCTTTTGACGCCCCAGCTGCCATTAGACACTTAAAATCCCGTAATTATCATCCTATCATGGGCCTGTTAACGAGCAGTAAAAATAAGGCCATTGAATATGGTAATTTATTCGTAAATTAGCCTAATGAGAATAGGTTTCAGACACTGTTTACTTGGGAGAGCTGCCTAGACGCTTGGCCAGGGCTGCGGGGACAGGAGCCCTGCAGGGAGGGTGGCTGCCCACTGCCCGGCCCAGGACGCCCTCCCGGCCCTGTCACCTGCAGGACGAGGGTCACCCCTGCCCGCCCCCGCTCGGCTCCTGGCGCCTCCGCCTCTTGCAGCCGGGTGGCCTGGGGCGGCGGTGCGGCGGCCTCGGTCTCTCCGGGGCACGTGGGGCCTTGAAGGCCGAGTGTGGTCCTGCAGACCAAGGCCCTGAGTGGTCACCCCGAGCCTCCCACACCCTGTGCGGCCACTGGTGACATCACACACTGACCCTGGCAGGCGGATCCCGAGCCAGCGCCATCCTTGGACCACAGCGCCCAGCCCCGCTCGGGCCGGCCCAAGTGCCCTCCCCCACAAAGCGCCACTCCACGGGAACCCCGGACCTCGAACTCCTTCAAAACTCGAGCCCTTACACGTGGAATTAAAGCAGGACGCGGTCAGGCTGCATCAGGTGCCCTGGTAAGGAGGGACAGGGTGCTCGGGGACGCGGGGACAGGAGGAGGCCTCGCATGTGAAGACGGAGGCCAGGAATGGAGGGATGTGGCCCAAAGCCAAGGATGGCAGGAGCCGCTGGAGCCCGAGGAGGAGGCAGGGAGGCTGAGGCTGAGGCCGCGAGGCCCGCTGGGAGGCTGCAGGTGACATTCTCTGAGATTCGGCTGTGGCAGAAACGCAGGCCTGGTCTGGATGGGCATGGCGACCACAGGCTCCGGGCAGGGACTCTGTCCCCTCGGCTTGGGGTGGTGTTTCTACGTGTGGCATAAAGGTGACACCTTCCTGCCCAGCCTGCCTCAGGGCTCCGGGTGGGGACATTGGCGAGACATCCCGCTGTCTCCCCTCAGCTGGACCACGGAGCCCGGAGGAGGCCCCGGCGGAGCCTCGGGGGGGGGGGGGTGCCCTGCTGAGCCCCTGGGTGCAGGCCTGCTGATGGCTCAGGCCCCGGGGGTAACAGCACAGCTCTCACGACGCCAGCAGGCCGCTCAATGCTCCAGGGCTGCCTCGGTTTCCCTACCTGCAAAAAGGGCGCAATGCCTCGCCCCTCTGCAAAGGCAGTGGGAGCCGGTGGGGTCCACCTGTCAAGCGGGAGCAAGCTAGCTGCAGTCGCTCCTGCCGCGTACCTAGGACCAGCCTCAGTGACTGAGCCCTCTGCCTGGCAGCCTGGCCTGGAGCCCTGACTTTGGGCCCGGTCACCTGTCTCCCCCTCTCCTTCCCCCCTTTACCTCCGGAACGCCCCATTCATCAGCGGAACGCCGGCGAGGGCCCTGGCAGGTGCAGGTGCCGGTACCCGAGTCATCTCAGCTACTCTGTGTGGGCAGCATCCTATTTTCATTAAAAGAAAGGAAGAAAGAGAGAAAGAAAATGAGGTTCAGAGAGGCCCATTGGCTTTTCTGAGGTTGCACAGCTCAGAGCGGGCAGAACATGGTTCAGACCAGAGTCCGCTTCCCTCTCGAGGTGGTCCTTGGAAGAGAAGTCCCAGTCCAAGCGTCCTGCCTGGAGCACTCTGTCCCCTGCTGGAGGTGTTCCTGGGCCCTACAGGTAAAGAGATCAAGCCCCACCTTTGGTTTTGATTTGGTCTTTGGGGGGGACTCAGGAAAGGGCCGTAGAGACTGGTGCCAGAGCAGCTGGGAATCCGGTTAGTTTTCTCCCTGGAACCAGGGGAGACAGTGGCTGCACCTGAATCCGCAGCTTGGACCACTGGATACTCGGGGCCTTGTAGACGTTTGCGCCATGGGCAAGAGTTTTGAAAAATCACACAGCCTCCGCCCGGGGAGGCGGCCCCCATCCTGCCCTGCCCGGCCCTGTGGCCTTGGCTGCCGCTGGGGACCGGCTCGTTTTTCTCCCACCCGACAGAGGCTGTGCGCCTTCAGGAGCGGTGGCAATGAGGTCCCTGACCGACTTTTGACCAAGTGGATTTCCAACTGCATTTGAAAAGGAAAATATCTTTCCAATGTACCAAATAATGAAAAATGACTGGGTGACTTTATAACTGTTGATTTAGCCACCAAGTCCCCCAGCCCCGGCTCGGGCCTCTGGAGGTTTTCATCCGGGGTCAATTCTCTCTCTCTCTCTCTCAGCGCGCAGAGAAATAGGCTCTTCGGAATCCATTCCGAGATGCATTAGCTTCAAGGCCTGTTGCAAAAGGTTTAGTCTCTGCTCTTAATAGACACCACGGCGTACAGGGCGGGCGAGGGCTGGGCCCGGCATCGCAGTGTCAGGAAATAACCACGAAATCTCCGGGAAGCGGCGGTCTAAGAAAAAGCTCCCTGTGAGACCCCGGGGACGCGGGCCAGTTGGCTTCGGGGCTTCCAAAGAGGCGTGAAAGTTGGGGGTCCTGCCCAGGTGAGCTTAGTGGCACCTGAGCCCTCCAAAAAAGTCAAGGCCAGGAGACAAAAGGTGAGCGTTGGCTGCCAGGGGTGGTGGCACACGCCTGAAATCCCCACAAGGGAGGCTGACACAGGAGGACTGCAGGTTTGAGGCTAGCCTCAGCGTCTTAGAGAGACCTCATTTCAAAATAAAAATAAAATAGGGCTGGGGGTGTAGCCCAGAGGTAGAATGCCCTTGGGTTCAATCCCTAGTGCCACACACACACACACACACACACACACACACACACACACACACACACACACAATCGTGAGCCAAAATAAACACTTTCTCTTTAGAAGTTAATTATGCCTGGTATTTTGTTAATAGTGACAGGAAGCTGACTTGTGTTTTTCCCTCATGACAAGCTGCAGGGCAGGCAGGGCGGGCAGGACGGACAAAGGATCCAGAGCAACAGCTCGTGCGGTTCTTGTGGGCAGCCCAGCCCGGCACAAATGGCGGCAAGGGTCCCCCTGCCAGGCCAGAACCAGGGGCCAGCCAGTCTCCTTCTTATCACGAAGGCAGAAAAGAGGCAGCGATTAAGGCGGCCGCCTCGCTCAGTCCCCGGCAGCCTGGGCTTACGTCTGGCTCGCAGACTTCCCAGCGGATGAGCAAGGTACCTGAGGTTTCCATGCCTCGGTCTCTTTCTCTCTCTGTGTGTGTGTGTGTGTGTGTGTGTGTGTGTGTGTGTGTGTTTTACTGGGGATTGAACCCGGTGGGGGGGGCTACCTCTGAGCTACACCCCAGCCCTATTTTATTTTTTATTTTAAAACAGGGCCTCAAGAAGTTGTTGAGGCTGGCCTTGAACCCGAGATCCTCCTGTTTTAGCCTCCCAAGTACTGGGATTATAGGCGTGCGCCACCACGTCCGGCCCTGCCTCAGTTTCTTGATGTGTCAAGTGAGGATTAAAAACAGCAGCTGCCTCCTCGGGTTCTTAGGAGAGTTCAAGGAGAGATGGCGAAGGACTCAGACTGTACCTGGCACGTCAGCGTGGTTAGTTGCACAAATCACAAACATAACTTCTGAAAAAGTTGCCTTAAAAAATCCACTTAACACCACATTGGTTTCCACATGTCCTGGCACCCTGGCTTATTAAATGATTAATTTAAGGGGATCTATTTTATAGGAGAAATAACTCGCATATTCTTATATTAAATTGGCTTTAAAGAGAGGTCATGCCAGGTGAGGTGGTGCACACCTGTAATCCCAGTACTTGGGAGGCTGAGACAGGAGGATCACAGGTTCGAGGCCAGCCGTGGCAACTTACCAAGGCCCTGTTTCAAAATAAAACATAAAAAGGCTGGGGGCTCGGGGATAGACTACCCCTGGATTTAATCCTCAGTACAAAAACAAAAACAAATGAAGAGAGGGAATGATGTCACCTCCTTGTGACAGCGGCCAGCAGGAGCATGGCTGGTTGTTAGGAAACGCCCATCTCAAAAGGACCCAGAAGTTCCTTGAACTCCCTGGTTTGGCGTCTCGACTAGTCTAGCTTCTGTAGCTCTTGCAGTGAAAGTTCTCCCAACACTGGGAGACGAGAAGGTGTTTTAACCAAGAACTAGTAAAAACAAAACAAAGCAAACAAAAAAAACAATCCTGTCTTCTTCTTAACATTCCAGAATGGCAAGTATAAAGAACTTCTACAAAGCCGCAGCCACCCCTGCTCTGAAGGAAAAAAAAAAAAAAATGGCCTCCCTGTACCGTTCCCTCCTCTTCCTGCCTGGACAGGAAGTGGCTGCTGTGTGGTTTCTGGGCGTCATAACCCACGGGCTGAACCCAGAGCCGCTCCCCTTTGCAGAAGGCTGGGCGTTAGCTTCCATCGCTGTCTCGCACCGACGGCCCAGGGCCCCCGTGAGCATCGAGGCCAGCAGGCGACCTCCACCCTCTCACGAAGGCCTGGGTGCCCGCGGGCAGCAGGAAGGCGCGCTGAGCCCACGCCAGGGTCTCAGGCCGTGCATCGGCCTCCCGCTCTCCCGCTCTCCCGCTCTCCTGCTCTCCCGCTCTCCCGCTCTCCCGCTCTCCCGCTCTCCTCGCCAAGGACGAGCTCAGGCTCCTCTGTCCCATTCGTGGTGAGCGGAGGCCTGGCTTTGAACGAGGGTGCGGTCGGTCTCCCGTTCTGCTCCTGAAAGTGGGTGAATCCCGAGACGGGCGTCCTCACCTCGGCTTCCTGTGATGTCCGTATCCCTCCCTGCAGCTCGCTCCCTGCAGGAAGGTGTCTCGGGGCCCTCTCCACGGATCCACTTATATTTTTAATGTTGAACACTGGTTCTGGGAATGCAAACTTGGATAAGACGTGCTTCTGCCTCCTGGCGCTCACAGCTGGAACGCAGGACTGGAGGGAGAGGAGGCGCGGGCGGTGGAATGCGGCTGGGTGGAGCTCACCACCTTGGTGCGGAGCTGCACCGGGAAGCCGCACAGCGGCGCACGCCTGTAATTCCAGTACTCGGGAGGCTGAGACAGGAGGATCTCGGGTTGGAGTACAGCTTCAACAACTTAGCAAGACCCTTAGCACCTCAGCAAGACCGTTTCCAAATAAAATAGGGCTGGGGGTGTGGCTTGGAAGTGAGAATCCCCCTGGGTTCAATCTCCAGGACCAAAAAATAAAATAAAGCATGAGGCATTTCGTACAGCCCAGAAAGTCCCACGAGCAAAGGGTATGCAGACTGGGGAAGATTTGTCCGGGAAAGCCTTTGGAACCGCACACAGCCCGGGGTCTTCCTGATTCTGTGCGCCCCGCTGCGGGTGTCCTTGAGTCTTGGGGATCATTCTAGAGATCCGTAGGGACGGCTGGAAGTGCCAGGGGGTTCACCCGTCCCTCCCGCAAGGACTCTTGGGAGACGGTGCGTAAGCACCCAACCCCCTCCCACCTTGAACCTCTCGTCCACCGCGTCTCGTGGGACGTGTCGGCAGGTTGGAGCTCTGCTGGCCTCCAGTGCTGACGGGCCTCACCTCCCTTCCTGCACACTGCCTGGCTCCTCTCCCTCAGGGCTTCCGGGGACACCCCCCCCCTAAATACTTCCTGCCCTCCACGCCCCGTCTCAAAGTCGCCTCCGGGGGGATCCAAGGCTGTTGGGAGGAAGAGCGTCATAGGGTCGGGTTTGGGTTTTCTTCCTGGGGCTGGCAGGAGTCGTGGAATGGACAGAGAGTAACTAGTTCCATTTCTGTGTCTCGGAGGGGACGTGGGGACCAGACAGCCAGTCACGACATGTGCGTGGAGCTGGGACACAGACCGTCCTTCCAGGCCTGGACGGGCTGGAGCCACCCAGGTGCCACACACAAGCGAGTCGCTGGATGGAAAGATGGTGCCCGCCGGGGTCCCGCAGCCCGACCTCCCCCTGTGCCCACTCGGGGTCTCACAGGAGAGCAGGAGAGGAGCGGCGTGGGAGGCTCCCGAGACAGGGACAGCTTGTAAAGGGGACACACGGCAAAGCAAATCAGCGACCCGCACAGGCTCCCGTGACTCCAATGGTTCCTGAATCCTCCCTGCCTCCTGCAACCAGTGAAACCTGTGGCTACTCGAGTGTGTGTGTGTGTGTGTGTGTGTGTGTGTGTGTGTGTGTGTGTGTGAATTGCGGTCGAACCCAGGGGCATTCTACCTCTGAGCTACACCCCCAGCTCTATTTTATTTTCTATTTTGAAACAGGGTCTCACTGAGATGCAGAGGTCCTCACTAAGTTTTGCTGAGGCTGGCCTCAAACCTGCGATCCTCCTGTTTCAGCCTCCCAAGTACTGGGATTGCAGCCACGTGCCACCCAGCGCCTGGTGAAACCTGTGTTGATTCTGAAGCTCACGAGTTGCCTGGTTACAGGTGCAGAGTCCCCAGAGCATTCCTCTGCTCCATTAAGCCTCCAGCCCCGTGGAGCAGATCCTGCAGGTGGAAACCCTCGGTGGGGGGGGGGGGGTATGAGATGCGCCCCTGGTCACCCTGGTGTCACAGGTGGAGGCGGGACGTGGGGCCAGGAGGACCGGGTCCCCAGGCTCCTGCTCTGGGGTCTTCAGGAGGGCCCGACTCATGAAGGGGGTGAGTGACCTGCCAGGGACACTCCTGCCCCTGCACTCCTGCGCTCCTGGCATTCGCTGAGCACCTGTGCACCGACCAGCCACGCCACCGGGGGCCGTGGACAGGGCCGCATGGCGCCCCGCGCCAGGATGAGCAGCACAGCAGGGCCTGCCTGCGCGTCCGGCGGTCGGAAAGGAGAAACTAGCGGCTGATGTGAAAGAAGAAAGAGATGAGATGGAGGAAGAAGAGAAGAGGGGAAGGAAGAAGAGAGGAGAAAGAAAGGGAGGAAGAAAAGGAAGGTAGGAAGGTAGGAAGGGAGGGAGGAAGGGGAGGAGGTTTGCCAGTAGTCATCAATATCTCGGCACCCCAGTATTTTATGTGTCCAGTGGACGCCAGCTTCTTCTGCACCTGCACTGCAATTTTTTTTTTTTTTTAATTTTATCTACTTTTTACTTTTGCCACGCCAGGGATGGAGCCCAGAGTGTGACACACATGACACAGGCTGAGCCGCGCTACCCTCTGGGCCACACCCAGCCTGCGCGCCGCCTTCTCCAAACAGAGTAAGGACCTTGGCGGCAAGGACGCTAGTAACGCCGGGCACGGCCGGGTGCTGGGCCGGTTCTGAGTATGTCACGACCTGGGCTCTGAGCCTGTGGGTGGACCCTGCTCCTGCCGCCCTTACAGAGGGGGACACTGAGTCAGGAGAGGCACAGAGGCAGGGCTGGGATGTGAACTTGGGATCCAGGATCGGGGTCTGTACCCAGCTGGGGCATGGCGCAGGTGGGCCCGTGGCGGCTGGACGGGAGGACGTGTGGAGAGCCGGGTCCCTGTTCCGTTCCCCTTTCCCTGCCTGGCCGATGGCGTTGGTCCCCTGCAAGGGCGCCTCCCGTGTGGCCCTCAGCAGCCCAGCTCCGGAGCTGCAGCTCCAGGCCGCCGCGGCCAGGCTCTGTGCTGACCAGCGGGGCCCAGCACCCGTCCCCACCCGCTGCCTCCAGAGGAAATTATAAGCACTTTCTGTCAAGCCCGTCTGTCCCCACCGCGCTGCAGGAAAGCGATTGAGGTCAGAGGCGGCGACAGCCTACCCATCACACGGCCGCGGCCATTCCTCACGCGGTGACATGCAATCTCCCGCAGAGGGTCACCTCTGGGGAAGCGATTCGTTCCAGCCCGGAACAAGTGCCGAATTGCAGCCTCGCCGCATAATCGGGTGGAACACCCCGGAAAGGCGTCTCAGTAATGGTAATAAATGGTTAACCAAGGCAGCCGGGGGTTTGCTGTGCCGCGGTGTTTACTGTAAATGGAGTCACCTGAGGCCAGGCCGTCAGCCCAGGGCTTCTGCCATTGTAGGCGGCAAGCTGTGCTCCTGGCTGGGGCCGGGACAGATGCGACCTCCAGGGACAGGGGAGGCAGGCCGCCCCCAGGCAGAGGACAGAGCAGCGGCTGGAGGGGACGTGGCCTCCCACCCCAGTGTCTGGCTGGAGGAAGGGGCTGTCCCTGCGTGTCCCTGGCTTCTGCTCACTGGGAGAGTCTGCTCTGACAATCCCAAACTCCACAGGATGGGTGTGTGTGTGTGTGTGTGTGTCTGTGTGTCTGTGTGTCTGTGTGACAGAGTGTAGATGTGTGTGAGAGTGTGTTTGTGTGTGTAAGAGAGTGTATGAATGTGTGTAAGAGTATATATGTGTGAGTGTATGTGTGTGTGAGAGAGAGCGTATACGTGTGTGAGAGAGTGTGTGTGTGTAACACAGAGTGTAGATGTGTGTGAGAGTGTGTTTGTGTGTGTAAGAGAGCATATATATGTGTGTAAGAAAGAGTGTGTGTGAATGTTTGTGTGTAAGAGAGTGTATATGTGTGTGAGAGAGAGAGAATGTGTGTATGTGTAAGACAGAGTGTAGATGTGTGTGAGCGTGTGTTTGTGTGTGTAAGAGAGTGTATGCATGTGTGTAAGAGTGTATATGTGTGAGTGTACATGTGTGTGAGAGAGTGTATGAGTGTGTTTGTGTGTGAGGGAGAATGTATATGTGTGTATGAGAGAGAGTGTGTGTGTGTAATAGAGCATATGTGTGTATGCATGTGTGTAAGATTGTATATGTGTGAGTGTATACATGTGTAAGAGTGTGTGAGTGTGTGTGTGTAAGATTGTATATGTGTGAGAGAGAGAGTGTGTGTGTGTGTGTGTGTGTGTGTGTGTGTGAAGAGGGAGAGAAGCGAGAGACAGGATGTTGGGGAGAAGAGAGATGGTGAGGGACAGAAATATGAATGAGAAACAGAAAAAAAAACAGAGCATCTGATTTGGAGCCCCTGGCTGGGGCGCGGAGCGGCGCGGGAAGGGCGGGCTGGGGAGGGAGGCGGCCGCCGCCTTCCACCGGGTTTTGTCTCAGCTGGGAAGAAAGCACACTCTTTGTTATCAGAAACTGTGAGTGACACCGCAGTCCCCACAGCCCTCCCGCCCCACCGCACAGCGGCACACGCGCACGCATGCAGGCACGCACGCCCACGTCACCCACACGCGTGCCCCAGGCGCACGGACACACACCATCACACACGCGAGTGCTTGTTTGCACGGTCCCACGCGTGTGCAGACACACAAGGTACCCTCACATGTGCACACACTCATGTGCACACGCACACACGCACTCAGCGGCAGCGTGCACACACGATCACTCCGCACTGGTGTGCACAGGACACTCAGACGCAGCCCTGACAACCCCACCAGCCGTTCGGTCCCAGAAAAGATAGAACAATCCGTGGTCGGTGCCAAAGGAAACAGACCAAGGCCAGGCGGGGCTGGCCGAGGCCGAGGGAGGAGGGCAGGCCCGGTCAGCAGCCAGGAGAACCCAAAACACCACTGGAACGGAAAGAACCCCAGGGGAGACCGCACGACCGCAGCCTCCAGGCCCGGCCTCCCCTCAGCCCAGCGCGGAGGCCTCACGGGGATCCGGCCACCGCACAGCTCCCTGGAGAGCCGGCCGCACGCTGGCCAGAGACCCCGGAACCCCAGGAAAGACCGGCCAGATTCAGGGCCTGAGCTGACGG
>PVLC010021001.1:0-15044 GCA_004027655.1 Graphiurus murinus
GTACTGGGGATTGAACTCAGGGGCATTCTACCTCCGAGCTACACCCCCAGCCCTATTTTTTATTCTTTATTTTGAAACCGAGTCTCACTAAGTTGCGGAGTGCCTCACTAGGTAGCTGAGGCTGGCCGCGAACCCGGATCCTCAGGTCTCAGCCTCCCGAATGCTGGGATTACAAGCGTGCGCCACCACGCCCGGCTTGTAGTGAAATTTAAATGAGATAATAATGTGAACAGACTTAATGCTAGATGTAAAAATAAGTTTTGTTTTGTTTTGAGGCAACTTGTCTGTCCACTGTTGTAAGACTTTTTTTTTTTTTTTGAGATACTAGAGATGGAACCAGGGGGCATTCTACCTCTGAGCTACAGCCCCAGTCCTATTTTTTATTCTTTATTTTTTGAAACAGGGTCTCACTAAGTTGTGGAGGGCCTCGCTAAGCAGCTGAGGCTGGCCGCGAACCTGGATCCTCCAGTCTCAGCCTCCCAAATGCTGGGATTACAAGCGTGCGCCACCACGCCTGGGTAGACATTTTTAAGTAGGAGAAACTAAACCCTAGTGTCATGGTGCATGCTTGTAATCCTACTACATGGAAGGCTGAGACAGGAGGATTGGAGGTTTAAGGATGGCCTCAGCAAGTAGTGAGACTCTTATCAAGCTAGTGAGATCCTGTTTCAAAATAAATAAAATAGGGTATAGCTCGGAGGTAGAATGCCCCTGGGTTCAATCCCCAGTACCAAAATAAATAAATAAATAGAACAGTTTCTACAGCAGGGTTTTTATTATCCCTAAACCAAGTACATTAGAGTATTTTGTAATCCTATAGTTTTAGAGAAAAAAGTGATGACCAAGAGTTATTGTTACCCCCACCCACCTACCAAGCTACATCCACAGCCCTTTTTTTTTTTTTTTTTTTTTTAAATTTTTGAGACATGGTCTCCTTAAGTTGTTGAGGGTCTCCCTGGGTTGCTAAGGCTGGCTTCCAAACTGAGATCCTCCTGTCTCCTGTCTCAGTGTCTTAGTCTCCCAAATACTGGAATTACAGGTATTCACCACCATGCCCAGTTTATTGTCATGCTTTCTAGTGAAGCAAAACTCATTCCTATATCAAATGAATCATAGGTTGCCTGGCTTCTGGCCCACTCACATTGACATAACTAATAATGAATTGCTCCATGTTTTGTCTGGTTTTGAAATAAGTTTACAAAAGGGATCTGATATTCATTCCTATGTTAAATGTCAAGCACACTGTTGATGAAAGCTTATTGTCAACCTGGAAGAGCTTATATATTTTGGGATTTGTTTTTTATATTGAGAACCAAGTAATTGATGCTTTTCAAAAGAGATATATTTCATATCAACATGGTTATGGTTTTGTTTTTGAAGGGAAATATTATACATGGGAGGACTTTCCTTTTTTTTTTCCTTTTTTTCTTTTTCTTTTTTTTTTATACTGGAAGTTGAACCCAGGTGCATTCTACCTCTGAGCTATACCCCCAGGCCTGTTTTATTTTTATTTTGAAACAGGGTCTCACTAGGTTGATGAGAGTCTCACTATTTGCTGAGGTTGTCTTCAAACCTATGATCCTGCCATCTCAGCCTCCCATGCACTGGGCTTACAAGCATATGCGCCACCATACCCAGAAGGAGGACTGTTTTCTATAGTAAGCTTTTGGCTGAGGAGTTCTCTATGTATATCCATGCAGGACTAAAGATCACAAATTCTAATACTTTACGGTAGAAAATAGGAAGTTGAGGAAAATCCTTTAGCAAACACTATAAAATGTGATAGGAATAGAAATAACTGTTTATAAACTGCCTTGACAGAGCTGTAATAACCTTTAAACATTTTTAGATAATGTTTTCCCAAAGATCAAGAATCCTGCCAGCCATGGTGGCACACACTTGTAATCCCCTCTACTGGGGAAACCGAGGCAGGAGGATTGCAAATTTGACGCCAGCCTTGTCAATTTAGCAAGACCCTGTCTCAAAGTAGAAATAAGGCTGGGCATGGTGGTACACACCTGTAATCCCAGTACCTGGGAGGCTGAGACAGGAGGATCACATGTTTGAGTCTAGTCTCAGCAACTTGGCAAGGCCCTCAACAGTTTAGTGAGACTTATCTTCCAAATAAAAATAGTTTTGCAGGTATATCTTGGAATTGGAATGCCCCTGGGTTTAATCCCCAGTAACACAAACAACAAAGCAAAACAAAAAAATAAATAAAAATAAAATGGGCTGGGGATGGAGCTCAGTGGTAGAGCCTTTTGATTTGATGATTCCCAGTACTAAAAAAGAAAAAAAAAAATTGAGAAGCCTAGTAAAGTAGCTGGGATGATTTAAGTTTTATTTTTTTATTTTTTATTTTTTTGCGGTACTGGGGATTGAACTCAGGGGCATTCTACCTCCGAGCTATACCCCCAGCCCTATTTTTTATTCTTTATTTTGAAACAGGGTCTCACTAAGTTGTGGAGTGCCTCACTAGGTAGCTGAGGCTGGCCGCGAACCCGGATCCTCTGATCTCAGCCTCTCGAATGCTGGGATTACAAGCGTGCGCCACCATGCCCGGCTAAGTTTTATTTTTTTAAATAGTGAAATAATTTGACTTCATAGGAAAACAAAGCCACTAAATTTCAGTGAAATATTTTTAGTTTGTGTATGTTTCAGTGTAATTATAGACCAAAAGGTTGAGAAATTATTCTTTTTTTTTTTGAGATACTGGAGATTGAACTCAGGGACATTCTACCTCCGAGCTATACCCCCCAGCCCTATTTTTTATTCTTTATTTTGAAACAGAGTCTCACTAAATTGCAGAGTGCCTCACTAGATAGCTGAGGCTGGCCGTGAACCTGGATCCTCTGGTCTCAGCCTCCCGAATGCTGGGTTTACAAGCCTGCGCCACCACGCCCGGCTTGAGAAATTATTCTTTATAAGGGAGGAAGGGTTGAGTATTGGGGATTGGACCCAAGGGCATTCTACCAGTGAGGCTACACCCCCAGCCCTGTTTTATTTTTCACTTTGTTTTGAAACAGGGCCTCACTGAGTTGTGTAGAGCCCTTGATAAGTTGCTGAGGCTGAGCTTGGACCTGCAATCTTCGTATATCAGCCTCTTAATTATACTGTAATTACAAGTATGCACAAGCATGTCTACCCGGCTGAGAAATTATTATTCAGATGTTATTTTAACTAAAACTAACCTTTGTTTAGTAATATAGGTTGCAAAGGGCAGAATATTCAAGTCAATACATAATTTTTTTTTTTTTGCGGTACTGGGGATTGAACTCAGGGGCATTCTACCTTCGAGCTATACCCCCAGCCCTATTTTTTATTCTTTTATTTTGAAACCGAGTCTCACTAAGTTGCGGAGCGCCTCACTAGGTAGCTGAGGCTGGCCGCGAACCCGGATCCTCCGGTCTCAGCCTCCCGAATGCTGGGATTACAAGGGTGCGCCACCACGCCCGGCAAGTCAATACATAATATTTTTAAACGTCTTTATTTACCATCATGCATTGTTACAAATGCTGGGAAAACAAAAGTAAAGTTTCCCTGCTCCCAGGAAAGTGGAAAGGAGTCTGTATCTATTTACTGTTCCTGCATTCTACATCAACTTCTTGCTCATTCTCCTGATATCCAACCCATTTACTCTAGGTAACAACCTCACAATCTATTCTGCAGACAAAATAGAAGTTAGCAACCTTGAAATATCCTTAAGACCTTTCTTTGGACCTCTCTATTTCCTCTGATTGTCTCTGCTGCCTTTCAGGTACCCAGACCTGTTCTTTGGGTCCCAGGTTCTCTGGGAATCTTATAAAACTGGCAATTTTTTCTTTTTGGTGATGATTTTCAATGTCTTTAACGTCTCACTTTCTTCATGACCTCTTCCTGTCAGCCTTTAAATATGTTTGCTTTTACCTTCTGAAAAGCCCGTTCTTACTGCCTTTCACACTCTTCCCTTTTAAAATCACGTTTCTCAAAAGACTGTCTATAAGATTATTTTCTTTGGTCGTCTTTTTTTACAACACTGGCCATTCTTACTCTACTTGCCACAACTGGCTTATCTGAAATCACTCTCAAAAAGATTACTAGTGACTTCTAGGTGCTTATGAAATGAAAGTAAAGTACATTTTCAATCTTCAACTTAAATTGTAGGCAGAATTGACAAAAACTACTTTCCTCTAAAGCCTTTGATAGCTTTTTCTAATTTATTAAATGTTATGATTTTCAACATAGTTTTTTCATAGTCTCACCTTTTATTCAGTGGTATTTACCATCTGTATTCTGACAAGTGAAACATTTCTATTTCCAGATCTATAGCCTTTATTACAAAATTTCTCTACTTGGAAGACTGAAAGAAAATATAATTAAGATCAAATGACTCTTAAATTTTTCCTCCCCTTTTTATTTTTTATTTTATTTTATTTTATTTTATTTTGCAGTACTGGGGATTGAACTCAGGGGCATTCTACCTCCGAGCTACACCCCCAACCCTATTTTTTTTTTTTTTTTTTTTTTTTTTTTTTTTTTTTGCGGTACTGGGGATTGAACTCAGGGGCTTTCTACCTCTGAGCTACACCCCCAGCCCTATTTTTATTCTTTATTTTGAAACAGGGTCTCACTAAGTTGTGGAAGGCCTCACTAAGTAGCTTAGGCCAGCCGGAAACCCAGATCCTCCTGTCTCAGCCTTCCAAGTACTGGGATTCCAAGTACAAGCGTGTGCCACCATGCCTGGCTTCCTTCCATTTTTAAAGTAAAACTTGCCACTCGTAGTGGCGCACGCTTGTAATCCTAGTACTTGGGAGGCTGAGACAGGAGGATCTGGGTTTGCAGCCAGCCTCAGCTACCTAGTGAGGCACTCCACAACTTAGACCCTGTTTCAAAATAAAGAATAAAAAATAGAACTGGGGGTGTACCTCGGAGGTAGAATGCCCCTGCGTTCAATCCCCAGTACCGAAAAAATAAAAAATAAAGTAAAACTTCTCAGCCTTTAGGAAGCATTAAAATCCTTAAGGGGAAGCCAGGTGTGGTGGTGCATGCTTGTAATCCCGTTACTTGGGAGGCTGAGACAGGAGGATCTCAGGTTAGCTGCTGACCTCAGCTACTTTGTGAGGCCCTCTGCAACTTAATGAGACCCTGTTTCAAAATAAAGAATTAAAAAATGAGGCTGGGAGTTTAGCTCAGAGGTAGAATATCCCTGGGTTCCATCCTCAGTGTGTGTATGTGGGGGGGGGAATCCTTCAGAGGGCTTACTAAGATACAGATTAGTGGACCTTACCTCCAAAGTATCTGATTTAGTAGGCATAGGGTGGGGCCTGAGAATTTGCATTTCTAACAAGTTCCCTAATGGTAACAACTGGATTTGGAGCACCGGTGACTGGGGATTGAACCCAGGGATCTTTGAACTACACTCCTAGCCTTTATTTATTTACTTACTTAATATTTTTTTGTGTGTGTGTGGTACTATGAATGGAACTCAGCAGCAGTCTACCTCAAAGCCATACTCCCAGCCCTATTTTGTATTCTTTATTTTGAAACAGGGTCTCACTAAGTTGTGGAGGGCCTCACTAAGTAGCTGAAGCTGGCCTTGAATCTGCAATCTTCCAAAGTTCTGGGATTACAAGCATGGGCTACCATGCCTGTCTTTTTTTGAAACAGGATCTTACTAAGTTGCTGAGTGCCTTGCCAAATTGCCAAGGCCGTCTTCAAACTTGCTGTCCTCCTGTCTCAGCCTCCCAAGTAATGAGATTACATCACATCCAACGTCAGAAGTGGAATTTGATGCCATACAGAACCAAACTTATATTTTGGGGGTTTTTGTTTATTTGTTTGTTTGTTTTTGGTACTGGGGATGGGACCCAGAGCCATTCTACCTCCAAGCTATACCCCCAGCCCAGAGTGTGTGTGTGTGTGTGTGTGTGTGTGTGTGTGTGTGTGTGTGTGTGTGTGTGTGTGTGTGTTAGTTAGTGTGTTACTGGTGATTGAACCCAGAGGCATTCTATCTTTGAGCTATACCCCCAGCCCGATTTTTTTTTTTCCCTTATTTGGAAACAGGTTCTCACTAGGTTGATGAGTCTCACTACTTGCTGAGGCTGCCCTCGAATCTGTGGTCCTCCTATCTCAGCCTGCCAAGTACTGGGATTACAAGCATGTGCCACCATGCCCAGCTCCTGATTTTTTTTTTTTTTTTTTTTTTTTTTATCTTATTTGGAACAGGGTTTCACTAGGTTGCTGAGAGCCTCATTATATTGCCAAGGCTGGCTTTGAACCTTCCATCCTACTGTCTCAGCCTCCCAAGTACTGGGATTATAAGTGTGTACTACCATGCCCGGCTCCAAACTTTTAACTCACCATACTTTTAACTCACCACTCTGTCCCAAACATTATACCCCCTCTCAGTATGCCAGACTCATTATGTTCATAACTAAACTTCACATCCACCCTTCCCCCCCAAGTCTAGTCCACCTTCTGGGTTTCTTGCTGCCACTAGCATAGACTAGAAACTTCCCTCATTACCTTACTTAGCCCTAGCCTACCACCAAGTCCAGTTCTATTCCCACAGGTATTGTTAAATTCATTTACTCTCTCTCTTTGCCATTACCATCAACAAAGTAAAGGCTACCCTCAGCCCTCATCTGGATTGCTAAAATAGCTTTCTAATGGTCTCTACATCTCTACCTGCCCTCTTATTCTTAACAATAGCACAGAGTATTTTTTAAGGCAAATGAGTTAATTCACTGTCTGAAGTTCTAATATTCCTTTCCAAAAATCTCAAAATCCTTACCATGGGATACAAGGCTATGAATGACCTGGTATACACATTTGATCATTATTTAACACTATTCACAGTCATGTGATCCTACTAGACTGGGTATTTTAGAACCACATTTGTTCAGTGATTCTGGGCTTTATGCGAAAACTGTTGCTGTGTAATGTTCCACTGTACAAAAATATATGACCATTTCCTTGTCCACTGTAAATATTTTGGAGTAAGTATCCACTTATGTACAGGATGTTTTTTCATTTTAATCTTGGAGGCTGGGAAGCTAAAACAGTCAAGGATCTTAGTACCAAAGATAAATACCTCTTAAATGAGAGGTAGAGAGGAGGAGGTTCACAAGGACATTTTAAAAATGTTTTCAGCCGGGCATGGTGGCACACGCTTGTAATCCCAGCATTCGGGAGGCTGAGACTGGAGGATCCAGGTTCGCGGCCAGCCTCAGCTACCTAGTGAGGCACTCTGCAACTTAGTGAGACTCAGTTTCAAAATAAAAAAAAATAGGGCTGGGGGTATAGCTCGGAGGTAGAATGCCCCTGAGTTCAATCCCCAGTACTGGGGGGAAAAAAATGTTTTCAGGTACTCACGTCATTTGAGAGATTAGAAGACGTTTTGGTACAGTTGGAATGATTAGAGTCAAAAGCAAGAGCTTGAATACTAAACTAAAAAAAAAAAAAAAAAAAAAACTAAAAAGTTTGAAGTTCATCCTAGAAGCAGTGGCAAACTATTGAAAATTTAAAGATTTCTATTTTGGGAACACAGTGTATTCATAGGGAAATGAATAGAAGTGTAAATACTATAATTAGAAGCGAAGAGACCAAGAACACATTTTACTAGTTGACTAATCCAAGAAAGCACTGACTAAAGGCAGTGGGATTGAACAAATTTATAGGAAATTTACAGATTTCAGCCAAAAATATTCATTTTATTAGCTTCCATATTTTTTCTTTTGTGCAGCCTCTCCACATTCTTTCTATATATAAAGCATTACCTTTTTTCTTTCTTTCCTTTTTTGTGGCACTGGGAATGGAACCCAGGAGACATTCTGCCTCTGAGCTACATCCCCAGCCCCGTTTTTATTCTTTATTTTGAAAAGGTCTCAGTTATGGAGGGCCTCACTAAGTAGCTGAGGCTGGCCTCGAACCTGCCATCCTCCTGTCTCAACCTCCCAAGTACTAGGATTATAAGTGCGCCCAGCTTGCATTCTCTTTTCGGAACTCTTTCCCTACTCTTCTAACTTTAGTCTCTTCAGCTTCTGAATCAATACAGAACTAAACCAATCTGTTTTATACAGTTTTTACTTATTAGTATGAGCAGTAGCAGTCACCACTTGAGTGTCAGGTACTATATTAACATTTGGCTTGGCTTATTTATTTATTTATTTATTTATTTATTTAACTGGGGATTAAACCCAGAGGCATTTACCCCCCCCCCCAAGGTACACTCCCTCCCCCGGGCGTTTTTTTGTTTTTGTTTTTGTTTTTATTTTTTTGAAACTGGGTCTCATGCTTGTAATCGCAGTGTTTATGTTGGGGATGTAGCTCAGAGGTAGAATGCCCCTGGGTTCAATCCCCAGTGCCACCAAAAAAAACCCCAAACAGGTTTACTTAATTGATGAGAGACTTGGCTGAGGCTGTCCTCGCCTATAGTCTTCCTGTCTCAGTTTCCCAAAGTTCTAAGATTACAGGAGTACACCACCACCCTATCTTGCTGGCTTGGCTTTTTTTTGTTTTTTGGGTTTTTTTGGCGGTACTGGGGATTGAACCCAGGGGCATTCTACCTCCGAGCTACATCCCCAGCCCTATTTTTTTTTTATTCTTTATTTTGAAACAGAGTCTCACTAAGTTGCAGAGGGCCTCACTAAGTAGCTGAGGCTGGCATGAACCTGGATTCTACTATCGCAGCCTCCACAAGTACTGGGATTACAAGTATGCGCCCAAACTCCCCTGCTTGGCTTAGCATTGTTTAATTAAATTCTTACATCAAATCTATGATACAGCTGGGTGTGGGGATACATGCTTGTAATTCCAGGACCTGGAAGGATGAGACAGAAGGATCACAGGTTCAGACAGCCTCAGCAGTGTATGGAGACTCTCAGTAATCTAGCAAGACCCTGTTTCCAACAAAAAAAGGGGGCTGAGGGTGTATCTTGGAGGTAGAATACTCCGGGGTTCAGTCCCCAGTACCACAAAAAAAAGAAAGGAAAGCAGGTGTCTATGGTGAATGTAAATGAAGAAACCAGAAGCAAATAGTCGCACAGGCAATAACAGCTAGGATTGGCACCTAATTCACCTTTACTCTGTAGCTCATTCCTAATCAGTACACACTGTGCTTACTGTTTTCAGTGTGCACATATTTTTATGGTTAAAAATCATGTCTGAATCTTGTATATTGGGTTATCAGTTCATAAATTGTTTTAGATATACTATTTTGTTTCTTACATGTATTTAATTGAAGATATTAGCACATCTAACTTTTTTTTTTTTACATCAGTTTTCTAAGTACTTTGAATAAGTAAAATATATCAAGACTGGGTGTGGTGATGCATGCCTATAATTCCAGTACTTGGAAAGCTGAGACAAGAGGGTCACACGTTTGAAGCCAACCTCAGCAATTTAGTGAGACTCAGTTTCCAAATAAAAGTAGGACAGAGTGTATAGCTCAGAGGGAGAATGCCCCTGGGTTCAATCCCCAATACCAAAATAAATAATCAGGTAGATGAGTAAGACACGTACAGCCCTGGCTGTCATAGACACTACTTTGTTTTGTTCTGATTTAGTGTCTCCGTTAATAGTTTTCAGCACATAGTATGAGTACATACCCAATGATATTTTTTATTTAGTCTGCATACCAAACAATTCTAAGAAGATCGTAGTGTTTGAGGTAGTGGTTATAGTGTGTTTTGTACATTATTTCTACATTTTCTTTTCAGATTTGGACAGTGCTCTGCTCTCAGTGCCAGATGGTGATAGGAATATGAATACAAATTTATTGGCTGAAACCTGCTCTGGTCAAGATGGAGGTGATGCTGGTAGGTAGAGATCAAATTTACCAAGAAAGCATTTGAGAGGCTTTGAAGATTGGGAAGGGTTTGTATTTGTGTTTACTGGGGCCTACTACAAGTTTTTTTCCCTTTAAACATGTATGGTAGCTACGTTTATGATGATTTTGGCAACTTGGTAAAATACAAATTTATGTTTCTGATTCTGTTTAGGGGACTTATTTAGAGGTAATAGCTTTTGACTTCCCACAGTTATATAAAATAAATAAGAATGGTAAGCCGGGCATGGTGGCACACGTGTTTTGTGGGGTTTTTTTTTGCAGTACTGTGGATTGAACTCAGGGGCATTCTACCTCCGAGCTATACCCCCAGCCCTATTTTTTATTCTTTATTTTGAAACAGGGTCTCACTAAGTTACCAAGGGCCTCACTAGGTAGCTGAGGCTGGCCGCCAACCCGGATCCTCCGGTCTCAGCCTCCCAAGTACTGGGATTAAAAGCGTGCGCCAAGCCGCGACCCCTTTCAAAATAAAGAATAAAAAATAGGGCTGGGGGTGTAGCTCAGAAGTATAATGGCCCTGGGTTCCATCCCCAGTACCACAAAAAAAAAAAGTAATTATCAGAGTGATTGACTAGTGTATTTTAATTTGCTTTGATGCCAAAATAATAGTATAATTGTTGATGTCTATAGAAAATGCTGATTACTTTTAAGTAGTGATATTTATATCCGCTATACTTGGTGGGGGTAGGGTCTCATGCATATAAAGACAAAGATTTCACCTCTGTTTTGAGTAAAAGAGAAGGGCCAGGTGTGGTGTGGCACCTGTAATCCCAGGAGGGATTACTTGGGAGAGTGATACAATAGGATTGCAGGTTTAGGGCCAGCCTCAGCAACCTAGTGAGACCTTGTTTCAAAACCAAAAGTGAGCTGGGCGTGGCGGCGCACACTTGTAATCCCAGCATTTGGGAGGCTGAGACCGGAGGATCCGGGTTCGCGCCCAGCCTCAGTTACCTAGTGTGGCACTCTGCAATTTAGTGAGACCCTGTTTCAAAATAAAGAATAAAAAATAGGGCTGGGGGTGTAGCTTGGAGGTAGAATGCCCCTGAGTTCAATCCCCAGTACCACACACACACACAAAAAAAGTGCTGGGGATATAACTCAGAGGAAAAATACGCCTGGGTTGAATCCACAGTACCACAAAAATAAATTATGTGTATATATGTATGCAAATATAACGTGACAAAGTAACATTATTAAAGATAAGGGGATACAGATGTTTATTCAACTTCTATAGCTTTGGAATTTTTTTCAAAGTTGATGGGGGAGAGAGGTCAACTAGGGTAACTGCTTACAAAAAGTAGTCAGTACTCTATGTAGTATGCACTGACAAACCACAATCCTAAAAAAACTTTGTCTTAAGGTAGTTTCCATTGTTGAAAACAATTTATTTAAAAAGCTTGAAATTAGCAATTTTTAGGTCAGGTGTGTTGAATTTTGAAGATATATTTTTGCATCTGCTTTCAGCCTTTGTCATATTATTATTACTCTTTTTTTTTTTTTTTTTTTTTTTGCGATACTGGGGGTTGAACTCAGGGACATTCTACCTCTAAGCTATTTTTTATTCTTTATTTTGGAACACGGTCTCACTAAGTTGCAGAGGGCCTCACTAAGCAGGTGAGGCTGGCCATGAACCCGGATCCTTCTGTCTCAGCCTCCCAAGTACTGGGATTACAAGCATGAACCGCCAATCCAGCTTGTCATGATTTTTGTCTTAGAACATCAAAAATATTGTATTCAGAAGGATATATTGAACACTAAGCAAATTTGAAGTACATCCTTAATTACCTTAACGATCCTTAAGAGTACTGAGTTATAACAACTAAACCTTTTCCAGGCCACTCACAAGTAACTTCTTCGAGTAGTAAGAATTAGGAGCATGGTGGCTCATGCTTGTAATCTCAGTGCTTGGGAGGCTGAGACTGGAGGATTGTGGCCAGCCTCAGCTACTTAGTAAGGCCCTCCGCAATTTAGTAAGATGCTTTTTAAAAATAAAGAATAAAAAGTAAGGATGGAGGTGTAGCTCAGAGGTAGAATGCCCCCAGGTTCAATGTCTAGTACTGCAAAAAAAACAAAAACAAAAAACAAAAGGAAAGATTTAAGAAATTTGGGGCCAGATTTTCTGTTTTTTTGTACTGAAGGTTGAACCCCGAGGCATTTTGCTTCCAAGCTACACTCCTAGCCCTATTTTATTTTGAAATAGGGTCTTATAACTTGCTGTGGTTGGCCTTGAACCTTCGATCCTCCTGTCTCAGCCTCCCAAGTACTGGAATTAGAGGTATGTACCACCACCCCTGCCTCAGATTTTCTTAATATGTTTCCTCTATAGGTTATCTGTATCCACTTACCATGCATGCTTGATAGGAATGTGAAATTTTTAGTATTAAAAAGTCTATAATTCTGAATTTTGGGTTATTAGTTTCTAAATTGTTTTAGATAATATTCTCTTTATATGTAGTGAATAAAATTTAATTGAAGATAATAGCAAATCTAAAATGATTTCTGACATTAGTTTCCTAACTATTTTGAACATGTCAAAAATAATACAGCCAAGTGTAATGGCGCACAACTGTAATCCCAGAACTTGGGAGGCTGAGACAGGAGGATTGCAGGCTTGAGACTGGCCTCACAAATTTAGTGAGGAACTCTGCAACTTAGTCAGACCCTGTTTCAAAATAAAAAATAAAATAGAACTGTGGTGTAGGTCCAAGGTAGAATGCCGAACACCCCCTGGGTTTAGTCCCCAGTACCACACACACAAAGATCAAATACATGTTCACTTTTGTTAGATATAATTATATGTTTTAGACATTAGAAATACAAAAGGAGCCAGGAGTGATGGCACACGCTTGTAATCCCAGCATTTGGGAGGCTGAGACCGGGAGGATCTAGGTTTATGGCCAGCCTCAACACTACTTAATGAGGTACTCCGCAACTTAGACCTTGTTTCAAAATAAAGAATAAAAAATAGGGCTAGGGGTATAGCTCAGAGGTAGAATGCCCCTGGGTTCAATCAGTGCTGCAAAAAAATAAAAGAAATACAAAAGGTGAGAATGACAGCCCTTGTTTTTCTAGAGCTTAACTTTGTTTTGTAGTGACTTACCATGAACCCCAACTTTATTTAGGAATGTGAAGCTGAAAATCGATAGATTGATCTCCACAAGTTTGTTGTCCCTCTCCAACATGTTTGGAAATGTCTCACTTAAGAATTCTGAAAATTTTCTTCTAACTTCCTTAATAGTAATACATTATAGTTAAATTATATGTAATTGTGGGTTCAGCCGTGTGTGTGTGTGTTACTAGAGATTGAACCCAGGGTCTCTTTACCTCTGAGTTAAAAATTTTGTTGTTGTGAAATGGGATCTCATTAAATTGCTGAGGCTGGCCTCAGTCCTTCTGTTTCAGACTCCCAAGTTACTTGGATTACAGGCGTGTGCAGCCATGCAGAGCTAGAGGGTTTTTTTTTTTCTTTCTTTAACATCAAAAAATGGGTGAAAGTATTTCAAGAAGGAAATTATTTACATTACTAGTGATGAAGTATGCTTAAAAAGTACTATAGAGACATTTATATTCATTGGGTATTGATACTTTTACCAAAGAGGACATCTTCAATTTGTTCCCAGTTTTTTAAGAGGGACAATGTGTCTGATAAAACACTTTTTGGGGGGATGCGAGGGGGTACTGGGGTTGAACCCAGAGGCATTCTATCTTTAAGCTATACCCCAGTCCTATTTTATTTTCTGTTTTGAAACAGGGTCTTATAAGTAAGTTGCTGAGGCTGTCCTCAAACCTGCAGTCCTCCTGTCTTAGCCTCCCAAGTGCAAGGATTACAGGCATGCACCACCACGCCCAGCAGGGAAACACATTTTTATAAAATTAATTTTGGTAAGAATTCTTTTATTAAAACCATGCAAGCCGGGCATGGTGGTGCACACTTGTGATCCCAGCATTTGGGAGACTGAGACAGGAGGATCCGGGTTCACGGCCAGCCTCAGCTACCTAGTGAGGCACTCCGCAACTTAGTGAGACCCTGTTTCAAAATAAAGAATAAAAAAATAGGGCTGGGGGTATATAGCTCGGAGGTAGAATGCCCCTGAGTTCAATCCCCAGTACCGCAAAAAAAAAAAAAACCAGAAAAATAACATGCAGTTCATGGGAGGAAAATTTTGTTACAGATTACATATTAAATATGCTCACTCACTTTTATTACAGATTACATGTCAAATACATGTTCACTCTTGTCCTAAATGCTTGGGATCAGACGTTTAAGATGTTGAGGTTTTTTGCAGATCTTTGATTATTTGCATGAACTTTACTGGCTAACATTTCTAATCAGAAAATCCAAACTTGGAACCCAAATCTGAAGTTTGTTGAACATCATGTTGATTTTTAGATTAGGGATAGTCAGTCTGTGTTGTTGCATGAATGAGCTCTGCATACATATATCTTGGAAAGGAGTGTTGCAGGCAGATAAAAGTGTAAGTGACTTGAAGTAGGAGCATATTTACCATAAATGAACAGCACTGAAGCTGATATGGTTGGAATGGAGTGATATAGGGAGTGGTTGGAAGCAAGGATTTCAGGTAAGGTTGTGTAAGATTTTGAAAGTCTTTTGGGTTTTTTTACTTTAAAGTGAGGTTGGTAGCCCTTGCAGCCTTTCAAATAGACTGATGTCAGTCTCCAAGTTACTGTTTTAAATGAATCTGATTGCTGGGCCAAGTACAACACTGGAATGGCAGCAATGAGAGCAGGGAGACAAGGTCACAGCCACTGAAAATAATAACCTAGAGGCTAGAATTTACAGTTAACTGGATCAGAGTGGCAGCGGCTATGGAGGATTCTGTATATATTTCTATTGTCTAAAGATTCCTGGATCTAAGGAATTATGTATGAAATCCAAAGGAAGGCACTTTTTGCCTGTCCATTTTCTGTTACTCTAGTGAAATAACTGAGTCTGGTAATTTTATAAAGAAAAGAGGTTTAGTTAGTTCACAGGATGCTCTATCCATGCCTAGAGATATAAATACTTTTCCTGTTTTCTGACTAGAATGAAAGAGACATCTTTATTAACATTACTTCAGACTCACTTTTCAATTGTATATAGGTACTTCACATGATTTCAAGTATGGTTTGATGCCTGGCCCTTCAAACGATTTCAAGTATGGATTGATACCAGGTACTTCAAATGATTTCAAGTATGGATTGATAACAGGTGCTTCAA
>PVLC010021001.1:15144-28620 GCA_004027655.1 Graphiurus murinus
TTTTTTTTTTTTTTTTTTTTTTTTTTTTGCGGTACTGGGGATTGAACTCAGGAGTATTCTACCTCCAAGCTACAACCCCAGCCCTATTTTTTACTATTTTTTATTCTTTATTTTGAAACAGGGTGTTACTAAGTTGTGGAGTGCCTCACTAGGTAGCTGAGGCTGGTCGCGAACCCAGATCCTCCAGATTCAGCCTCCCAAATGCTGGGATTATAAGCGTGCGCCACCACACCCAGCTCTCGATTTTTTTAAAATTTCTTATTTGTAAGCAAGATCTCAGTAGGTTGCTGAGAGTCTCACTACTTGCTGAGTTTGGCCTGCAATCATACTGTTTCAGCCTCCCACATACTGGGATTACAAACATGCGCCACCATGCCCGGCTCTTAAATAATTTTTTAAAATTAAAAGCTTCCAAAGCTGGACATGGTGGTGCACGCTTGTAATCCTCGTACTTGGGAGGCTGAGACCAGAGGATCCGGGTTCTCGGCCAGCTTCAACTACTTAGTGAGGCTCTCTACAACTTAAGTGAGACTCTGTTTCAAAATAAAGAATAAAAATAGGACTGGGGTGTAGCTCGGAGGCAGAATGCCCCTGGGTTCAATTCTCAGTACCACCACCACCAAAAAAAAAAAAAAAGGCTGGATATGGTAGCGCACGCTCGCTTGTAATCCCAGCATTTGGGAGGCTGAGGCTGGAGGATACAGGTTCTCAGCCACCCTCAGCTACCTAGTGAGGCACCCCGCAACTTAGTGAGACCCTGTTCAAAATAAAGAATAAAAAACAGGGCTGGGGGTATAGCTTGGAGTTAGAATGCCCCTGAGTTCAATTCCCAGTACCGAAAAAAATTAAATAAATAAAAAACTTCCACACTCTGGATTTTTAAAATAATAGCATCTTGGGCATGTCTGTGCACCTCTGTAATCCCCAGTACTTGGGAGGTGGAGACAGGAGGATTGCAGATTCAAGAACAGCCTCAGCAAGTAGTAAGACTCTTTATCAACCTAGGAAGACCCTGTTTCAAAATAAGAGTAAAATAGGGCTGGGGTATAACTCAGAGATAGAATGCACCTGGGTTCAATCCCTAGCACCACCAAAAAAGAAGATAGCTTTGTATCAGTTGCTTTCCTTTATGATAAAGATAGAAGTTTTGGTAGCAAGTCTCCGTAGTAATATATAATTGTTTTTAATTTTTTTTTTAAAGGTGAATCATCTGTAATCATGAACAAGTTAAAATGCCCTCATTGTAGCTATGTAGCCAAATACAGACGAACACTAAAAAGGCACTTACTCATTCATACAGGAGTAAGATCATTTAGCTGTGATATTTGTGGAAAGCTGTTTACTCGAAGAGAACATGTAAAAAGACATTCCCTGGTAAGTAACTTTAAATATACCTTATCTTTGAGATAAACTATGTTTATGTCACTGAAGTTTAAAGTATTTTAATAGTAACTTGCAAATTTAAGGATGGCTCTAAAATTGCTTTAAGCAAAAAATGATTTATGAACTCATGCTGAACTTCATACATGGGAATATTCACTCATTAAATGCATGGTTTAATTTGAATGGTTCAGATGCATACTGTGTCTATATTATCCTTATATTGGATTTTTCCCCCTTTAATTAGGTGCATAAAAAGGATAAAAAATACAAATGCATGGTGTGTAAGAAGATCTTCATGTTAGCAGCCAGTGTTGGAATAAGACATGGATCTCGACGCTATGGTGTTTGTGTAGACTGTGCAGATAAATCACAACCAGGAGGGCAAGAAGGTGTAGATCAGGGACAGGATACAGAATTCCCTCGGGATGAAGAATATGAGGAGAATGAAGTAGGCGACGCTGACGAAGAGCTGGCGGATGATGGTGAAGATCAGAATGAGCCATCTCGATGGGATGAATCAGGAGATGTTTGTTTGTCTCTGGATCATTGAATAACCTATATACTCCTCAAGGATGCTGCATTTGGACATAATATGAATCGACAATTTGGATTGTTGAACTTGAAGGCTTGCAAAATATGGTACATGCTGGATGGTAGTTATGTTGCTGTGAAAACTGTAGGGTCAAAGCCTTATAGCAAAAAAAAATTTTTTTTATATTTGCACAGGATTGTACAGCAGACAACCATGTGGTTGGATTACATGAAGTCCCCACATACTCAGTCAGTTATCAAAGTAAAATATTTTTTATTTATACGATATACAATAACTATTTGGGTTCTATGAAAATATAGTACTTGTCCTTAATAGAGCTTACATTCATGTGCCATTTCAACATGAATGAAGAAAATCCATTTATGGAAGTTAGTGACAGTTGACCCAATCAACTCTGTCCATCAAACCACTCAGGCTAGTTTGTACTAGTAGAGTTTTGTTTCTATTTTTATTTTTATTAATTTTATTTTTTTTTAATACAGATTTTCAGTGAGGGGCTTTTTCAACCCCATTGGTTCTATTTTCTCGTATTTTTCCATTTTAATTTGCTTCATAACTTAAACCAAGTCTCTTCTAGTCTTAGTATTATTTCTCAATTTTGTGCTGATGGGCATGTTTATAAGAACTGGAGAGGTAATTTATTGGAATGAACTGACTTCCCCCATCCCTCCTTTCCTTTCTGACATGAATTTACTACTTCACAAATGAAGAATGATGTTGCAAAGTACCATACCATGGTGAAGTTGACAAATACCACTAAAATGATTATGATTTAGAAGTAACTTTCTTCTGCTGCTCTAATCTGATAAATGGTTACTATATGACGTTTTCTGACATGGTATTCGGTTTTGGGTATCTGTTACTTCGGCACTATTCTTGTTTGCCTCTTATTTTTGCCAGTGTACTATACCTCAGCCTTATTTGAAAGACAGAAATCTGATCGGAAAAAAAAGTCATAGAAACAAGTAAAATGATTTGTTTTATAATTTATCTTCCATGTCCAGTTTGGTTAGCTTGTTATGCAATATAAGTGAAATATCAGGTTTTTACTCCTGTGCCCTTTTTATCATTAAAATTAACACAAAATGTGCATTCTCTTTTGTTTCATACTTACTGAGATATTGAGTGTTCCGAAATTATGGTTGATAATTAAGCTAATTTATTTTTCCCATTCTCTAAAGTCACTACACCTTGATATAGTCTTTCTAGTCACCATGACTCTATAGTCTGCAAAAATCTTACAAATAAAATATTGAGAGGCTTTATTCTGTTAACTAAATTTTTTAAGGTATAAAGGGTGATATATATTAAGTTGAAACTATTAGATTTACTTAGCCTGGTGACAAATGGGTTAGTTATGTGGAACTCTCAGCAACATTTCACATATTATTAATATGGATGGGATTTATCAGAAGCATATTATATAAGAGTGAAGGGCATCGTATTTTCAGCTTTCTTTCAAATAAAAATTGAGTATATTTTCCTATTTTATATCAGGTAACTAAATTATGCTAGTTGTGTGGAATAATTTGCAAAGATGCTTTGACAGATACAATCCTTTTGGTGCTCTGTCTGATCAAAGTTGAAAAGTTGATTTTTTTTAAGAGATAAGTTTTATCATTGTCTCTCATTTCAGGACACTAATGGTTTAATGTTAGACAATGATGTTTTCTGCTTGGATAAATCAAAGATAACAAATTGTAATTACATGGTTAGATGCATCTTTTGTCATCTAAACTTTATTGTAAGTTTTCTACATAACTATAAGCCTGGCAGATGAATAATTTTGGTTTGATTTTTGTTTAAAACTGAAGAGTACAGCTTATTCTCAGTGTTCTAGACAAATGAGTAAAATGTAATTCTAGCGAGGTCCAAAGTAGAAATTAGTTGGGCAAAGATACTATGAATGAAAAAGTATTTTAAACGTAAAATGTTCTGTTTTGTGAATAATGTAAGTATAGTATAAAGATTTCTTTCATCCCATTTATCCCCTTCCTTTAAAATAAACCATAGTTTACAATTGGTAGATCTGTCTATATATAAATATATATTAAAGAGCAAAGATATATATCTAAAAAAATCACCTAAATCTGCTTTATTAGACTATAGTTCACTTATTGCATAGAAACTGGACTTGGCTTTACATTCTTAATGTACTTTTACTTTTCCTCAAGATATGAACTTATTCTCTCAAAAACTGAACTTTCTTTTATTACTTAAATTGTTTATGTATATCTGGTAAATTATGACCAAATTTTTTGTTAGATTGCATACAGTAAATTGAAATACACACTTGGTACACTACGGGATTGTTGTGCTTTTGTTTTGGTTTTAGTTGGAAACAAGGTTTGATGTAGATGGCTTGTTAATGTTAATTTAAAATACTCTATATTGTCCATTACCGTTAATGTTGTGTTGTGAGAGATTTGACTATATTTTTAGTCATTTAAAATATGATACTTTAAAAGTTTGTTTTTAGGTAATCCAAAGGAAAAATGTTTATACTCTTGAATATATTAGCCTCAGCCTATATAAAAATTTCTTTGAAGTGAACACTTTACCAGAAACAGAATTGACAGATTTTTCTACTTGCTGACTGCCTAACTTATTTGTTTCATGATCTCGGGGGACTGCCTTTTTCCCTTCTAGATCTTTTTTAAAAAATAGTTTTAGTACTAAGGTATACTACTGGACGTTTCTATTTTTTTAAGTATATTCTTTTTCTGACTTAATAGTACAACAATTCAGGAAGTTGATAGATACTAAGAACTTATGATTGGTCTCAAAGAGGTAACAGTGGAATTAATACTCATAATTTTGTCTGTGGAACCCTGGCAGAATTATGTGTTACACATTTGGTGAAGTTTTCTCTTGTAATTTATATTTTAAATGAAAAATATTTAAAGCTTCTAATTTTAATGAAGGGGAAGAGTATAAACTTTCATATTTGCTCTGTAGTAATAGGCTCTCATAAATCAAGATTATATATTATTTCTTAGGGTTCTCAGAGACAGTTACTTCTATATGGTTCCCTCTGTCATGGTTCTTGGCCCTCATTTTTCTTATTTGCTAGAAAATTTGATAAATTTTAGTACCCCAGCAATTCAGAGCTTTAAAAGGAAAAGAAACATTATAGGAAGAGGAATCTCAACAGTAATGAATAGCTTTGAAATTGGGGCGGGGCAGGGGGATGCACACTAGCTGGTTTAAGTTGAGCCATCCTGATGGAGAAGAGTGAGCGGAGTGAGTTAATTCACATAATGTCCTTAGAATACTGGTACATACTAGGTACATCATACATTTTAGTTTAATAATAAATATAAACCAAGAGGAAATGAAGAAATGAGAAAATGTGATGGAAAGAAGGGAGAAAATAGGAAATGAAAAATTTTTGAGTGCCCACACTTGCCATTCTGCTCTGTACATTGTTCTATCTAATAAGGTAGGTGCTATTGTCTCCATTTTATAGATAAGAAAGGCTCAGAGAAATTCAGAAATTTAATGCAGCTATAGCAGAGCTGGGATTTGATCTGGTCTGAATTTGAAGCCCTGGCCCTTTGTCGGAGGCTCGATTGCTGCCTCATAAAACGTCTTTGTAGAATTGCAGCTCTTTAAAGGAGTTTGTCTATGGAGATTTATATTTTCCTTATAAAACAGCTATGTTAGGAATTTTGTGTCCTTCCCAATAAACATCCATGCTACTCTTTCCTCCTGATAAAGCAATCGTTTAGTCACTTTGACTTAAATAAGACCTCAGTGTAGCATATGTTATTGGTGGGCTGTGGCATTTTGATTTTTAAAAAGATGGCTTTTAATCTGAAAAACTAGATGTGAGCCCCAGTTTTTGTGCCGTTCAGTCACCCGGATCCTTAAACTTTACTATGGTACATAATATATACACAGTTAAACAGGCGTTTTCTTAGTCACTTTAGGATATTAAATGGAAAAGTCCTCCCCCACCCCACTTCCTGCTATATCCCTGCTTTCAAGTGAAGTTGAACAATCCTAGGTAATTTAAATTGTGTTAGGGATAAGCACACTTTTAAAAGTTGTTTTCTAGGACTGAATTTATTGACATTGGGTACTTAAATTTGGAGGACACTAGCTAGTGAGAACAAAATTCTGGGTATGAGGAAAGGGATAGTTGAGGCCATTATCAAATGGGAGAATCAGCATTTTAAACACTGTAAACATGAAACACTTCTGCCTGCTGTTTGTAAAAGCTCTCTGGGAAGATCTTTTACGAAGACCAATTTTTTTAAATGTAATTTACCTACCTAATATAAGTGTCCTAAGACATGTATGTAAACTTCCAAAACTGTTTTGTCTGTGTATTTAGAAAATACACAAGAATCTTTATCAAACCTAAAAATATAAACTTGTGAGCACTAAACTGCTTCTGGCTTCGTGAATTTTGTTGACTCTTAATTCAGATTTTTTTTTTTTTTTTTTTTTGCAAGTGTACTAATTCAGACTAATTGGGGCAGGGGAATACCTTTGTAAATTTTGACATGTATAATTCAGGTATCTTTGTACTTAAGGTTTACAAGTTTGAATTGTAGAATATTAGGGTTTTTGTTTATTATTTGTGTGTTTTTATAAGTAAATAGATAATTTGAATTACAAGTAAACAGGTAATACAAATTTCAAGTCTTTGAAACCTTACTAGTATAAAGAGAACCTACTTAGCTAGTTTTTTTGTGTGTTTTTTTGCGGTACTGGGGATTGAACTCAGGGGCATTCTACCTCCGAGCTACACCCCCAGCCCTATGTTTTATTCTTTATTTTGAAACAGGGTCTCACTAAGTTGCGGAGTGCCTCACTAGGTAGCTGAGGCTGGCTGCGAACCCAGATCCTCTGGTCTCAGCCTCCCGAATGCTGGGATTACAAGCGCGCGCCACCACGCCCGGCTGGTTACTTAGCTAGTTTTTTAAAGTAATAAAGGAAATCAAAATGGCTAGATATTTCAGTTTTTCTGAAGAAATGATAATTCTGGTTTAGTTTGAAGGAAGGCAAAGTAAAAGGGAGGGAAGAGCCCTGGTTATCTTTTCATTAACTAATTATAAATTTATTTTTTTGGTACTGGGGATAGAACCCAGGGGCATCTTACCTATGGCCTACACCCTCAGCTTTTTTTTTTTTTTTTTTGCCAATATCAGGTTGGTGGTGAACCGGTCGGCCTCCCAAGTACCAGGATTAACAAGCGTGCACCACCACGTTCTGCTCCTAGTTATCTTTTTCTTTTTTTTTTTTTTTTTTTTTTTTTTTTTTTTTTTTTTTTTTTTTTTTTTTTTTTTTTTTTTTTTTTAGCTTGGCTTTTTTTTTTTTTTTCAATCTTTTTGGCACTGGGGATCGAACCCAGGGCGTTACGCTTGCAGAGCAAGCGCTTTACCACTGAGCTACATCCCAGCCCCCTAGTTATCTTTAAACATATACAAAATTTGAAATGGGCATGGTGGTGCATGCACACTTGTAATCCCAGTACTTGGAAGGCTGTGACAGGAGGATCGCAGGTTCAGCCAGCCTCAGCAACTTGTGAGGCCCTCCACAACTTAGAACCTGTTTCAAAATAGAGAATAAAACTAGGGCTGGAAGTATAGCTTGGAGGTAGAATGCCCCTCGGTTCCAGCCCTAGTAACACACACACACACACAAACTGTGACAGAAGAATTAAAATACTTTATGTGATGCCAGTAGTCCCAGCAACTCAGGAGGCTAGGATGAGGCAGGAGGATCACAAGTTCCTGGACTGACTGGGCAGCTTAAGCAAGAACCTAGTTTAAGGAGAAAAATGGAACTGTAATTCAGTGGTAAAATGCCTCTGGGAGCTAGGTGTGGTGGCACACGCTTTAATCCTAGCATTTGGGAGGCTGAGACTAGAGGATCTGGGTTTGTGGCCAGCCTCCACAACTTAGTGAGACCCTGTTTCAAAATAAAGAATAAAAAATAGGGCTGGGGATGTAGCTCAGAGGTAGAATGTCCCCGAGTTCAATCCCCAGTACCGCAACAACAACAAAAAAGAATAAAAAGTAGGGTTGGGGCTGTAGCTCAGAGGTAGAATGCCCCCAGTTCCATCTCCAGTACCGCAAAAAAAAAAAAAAAAAAAGTCTCTGGGCTACATCTCCAGTACCATGGGGGGAAAAATACATTTTATATGGTTCTAAAAGGTAATGATTAGGACAACTTGACTCAAGATTTAGAAGCAGGATTTAATTATCAAAGGCAAAATGGAAGTTACTTGAAGGAAAAAGCAGTCTAAGCTGGGTGTAGTGGCACATGCTTGTTATCCCAGTACTTGGGAGGCTGAGACCAGAGGATCGCAGGTTTATGGCCGCCTCTACTTAGGCCTCCTGCAATTTAGACCCTGCTTCAAAGGAATAAAAAATAGGGCTGGGAGTATAGCTCGGTGGTAGAATGCCCCTGGATCCAATTCCCAGTACCACCACCAAGAGAAAAAAAAAAAAAAAAAAATCTACCACTGGAGAAATTTTAGGTAAAATCAGATTACCTAACAATCTTTTTTACTAAGGCAGCATTGACCGAAGATTACTATTTCATAGTGGGTTTTTTTAAGTCATCATAGTTGTCATCCTTTTGCTTTTGCTGTTTTCTTTTGTCCTACTTGGGATTAAGCCCAGGGGTGTTCTACCTCTGAGCTATGCCCCTACCCCAGCCCTACTTGCCCTACTTAAGTTTTTTTGTGTGTGTGTAGTACTGAGGATTGAACCCAGGGGCATTCTACCTCTGAGCTACACCCCCAGCCCTATTTTTTATTCTTTATTTTGACAAAGTCTCACTAAGTTGTGGAGGGCCTCACTAAGTCACTGAAGCTGGCCACGAACCCCTATCCTCCTGTCTCAGCCTCCCAAGCACTGGGATTACAAGCATGCGCCACCACACCCGGCTCCTACTTAAGTTTTTGAAACAGGGTCTCATTTGGTTGATGAAAGCCTCACTACTTGCTGGGGCTGTCCTCGAACCTGTAATCTTGTCTCAGACTCCCCAAGTACCGGGATTATAAGCATGCACCACTATACTGGCTTTGCTTTGTAAACAAAATAATTGACAAAATTTGTATCTATAGGTATGAAGGGATATTTTGACAATGACAATTTTGAAATTTAGAATTAGGAATTTAACTTTGTAAAATATTGCTATGTAGCCAGGCGTGGTGGCGCACACTTGTAATCCCAGCATTTGGGAGGCTGAGACCGGAGGATCCAGGTTTGCGGCCAGCCTCAGCTACCTAGTGAGGCACTCCGCAACTTAGTGAGACCCTGTTTCAAAATAAAGAATAAAAACTAGGGCTGGGGGTGTAGCCCGGAGGTAGAATGCCCCTGAGTTCAATCCCCAGTACCACCACCACCAAAAAAAAAAGAATTTAACTTTGTAAAAAATTGCTATGTAGCTGGGCATGGTGGTGTACACTTGTAATCCCAGCATTTGGGAGGCTGAGACTGGAGAATCCAGATTCGAGGTCATCCTCAGGTACCTAGTGAGGCACTCCACAAGTTAGTGAGACCCTGTTTCAAAATAAAGTATAAAAACTAGGGCTGGGAAGCCGGGCGTGGTGGCACACGCTTGTAATCCCAGCATTTGGGAGGCTGAGACCGGAGGATCCGGGTTTGCGCCCAGCCTGAGCTACCTAGTGAGGCACTCCACAACTTAATGAGACCCGGTTTCAAAATAAAGAATAAAAAATAGGGCTGGGAGGTGTAGCTTGGAGGTAGAATCCCCTGGGTTCCACCCGCAGTACTGCAAGAAAAAAAAAAATAGGGCTGGGGGTATAGCTCACAGGTAGAATGCCCCAGAGTCCAATCCCCACTACCACAAAAAAAATAACTATGTAAGCTTTCCTCTTTCACTACAAATCATTGTTATATACCAGGGCTTGGAAGATTGTGAAGGAAATTGAATTATTGGCCTTATGGTTAATATGAAAATTATATATACTTCAGAACTTAGTCTGTGCTGTAATTATCTCTGTAGTTTGAACTGAAGATTTTTTTTTTTAAATGAACTACAAGAAGTCAGGCATGGTGGCCCATGCCTGCAATCCCAGTAATTGGGAGGCTGAGACAGTAGAATTGCATGTTCAAAGCCAGCCTCAACAATTTAGCAAGATTGTGTTTCAAAAAATAAAAAGGGCTGGGTATGTAGCTTGGAGGTAGAATGTCCCGGGGTTCAATCCCCATTACCAATAAATAAATAAATGAACTACAGGAAATCTATTGAGTTAAAATGAATGAAAATAAAGTGAATTAAAAATGGATTCCAAGCCAGATAATGATGGTACATACCTGTAATCCCAGTACTTAGGAGACTGAGACAGGAGAGTCACCAGTTTGAGGCCAACTTCAGCAACTTACTGAGACTCTGTTTCAAAAAATAATATAAGGCTGGGTAATGTAGCTCAGGTAAAATGCCCCTGGCTTAAATACCTGGGACCAAAAAAAAAAATTCCATGACTGTGGTTCCTTACCTGCTATTGATACTGCTTCCTTACTATCACCAAGATTTATTTTTTCACAACATGCCCAGTCTTAAATTTGCATTTACTCTTCTGCATGTAATTAGGTATGTGTTATCTCAAGAGAAAAATACAAGACAGTGACTTCTTGGCACATGTCCTAACAGTTGGTTAGAGAACAGTACCTAAAATGGTTTCAAGGTAATTGTAGGATTACTTAGGTTGAAAGGAACCTTAGACTCTTAATAAGAATACTCAAGAGGTTACTTTAGTGACCTTGCAGTCAATTTTAGAATCCAGGACCCCTGAGCTCCCATTTTTTTATTTTCCCTGTATCAAACTCAGTGAATACTTGAGAACTAAGACAACTAAAATTAACACTGCAAAGTACTCAAATGTAGTACCTAGCACCATTTAGTAGTAGATGATTACAGGCAGCAGCATCTTTAAGGATTTTACCTGTTATGTGGTATGTGGGTATCTAACTTCATTTAGAAGTGTTGCCACATATATATGTGGGTCAACAGCCTCCAGGACCCTTTCCCTCATTCCTGTAGGTGACTGTACCACAAGACGTAATGATCAAAGCTGACCTACAGCAAATATTATTATAGAGATTTTAAAGCAAATGGCATTTTGTGATTTATTTTTACCTAGACCACTCCATAACTCTAAATACTTAGAAACATTAGCCATTGGTTGCAAATTAGTTTCCACTACTACCTAAGTATTTAGCATTTGATACATAAATGCAAAACTAGGAAGAAAGCCCTATTTGAGTTTTGTGGGTTTTGTTTTTGTTTTAATATTGGGGATTAAACCCAGGGATGTTCTACTCTGACAGCCTTTTATTTTGAAACAGGATCTTGCTTAAGTTGCTGAGGGCCTCACTAAGTTGTTGAGACTGGCCTTGAACCTGTGATCCTTCTGTCTCAGCCTCCCAAGTTCTGGGATTATAGGCATGCTTCACCATGCTCAGCATGAGTTTTGAGTTTTGATGGAGCATAAAGGTATTTCTGATGTTACCATTGCTGATAGTGGCTTTTGTATTTGTGAAGAAGCATATTGGTTATTGGTATTTATATTTTACCATATGAGAGACAAATATGTTTAAAGGTAATATGGAGCTTAATACATCTGTCAACTTGTCCAATTTTTTTAAGTCATCCATTTGGGGTTTTTCTTCTCTTCCCCTAAATTCAAAGGGTGGCATTTACGTAGAGACATGGGTAATTCTAGAAGCAGAATTTGCCACACTAATCTTTCAAGGACATTAGGCCCTCTGTATTTGCAATTTTCATGTCTGTAGATTTGATGGACATGATTGAAAATTTTTGGAAAAAAAGTAAATCTAGGGATGACTGAAAGTATATGGGAGGATTGCATAGTTTATATGCAAATTCTGTATAAAGGAGCATCCTCCAGTTCTGGTATCCACTAAGAATTCTGGAACCAATCTGAGGATACTAAGGAACAGTTCATCACCTAATTTATTAAGTAAATCAGTTTGTTCATTTGAAAGGGTAGCAAATGTAGAGATTGAATCAACCCTTGAGTATTAGTCCAGGGTCATATTTATTTATTTATTTATTTATTTATTTATTTATTTATTTATTTATTTATTTATTTATTTATAATTTATTTACTTTTGTGTGTGTGTGGTACTGGGGATTGATGCCAGGGGCATTATACCTCCAAGCTACATCCCTAGCTCTATTTTTAATTTTGAAACAGGGTCTCCCCAAGTTGCGGAGGGCCTCATTAAGTAGCTGAGGCTGGCTGCAAACCGGTGATCCTCCTGTCACAGCCTCCCAAGTACTGGGATTACAAGCATGTGCCACCACGCCCAGCTCATATCCTTATTTATGCCATGTTCAGAATTTACGCATATGGGTGTAACTTTAATTGGTAGGAGCCGGATGTGGTGGCGAATGCCTGTAATCCCAGTACATGGGAGGCTGAGCCTGAAGGATCACAGGTTAGCGGACAGCCTCAGCAATTAGTGAGATTCTCATCAACCTAGTGACCTAGTGAGACCCTGTTTCCAAATAAGAAATAAAATTAGACTGGGGGTGTAGCTCAAAGGTAGAATGCCTCAGGGTTCAGTCCCCAGTACCACACACACACACACACACACACACACACTTTACTTGGTAGTCTTAAGTTTTCCTTCTTATTAGGATTTTATTATTTCATAGACTTAAAGATGTTTTCTATTGAAGTCTTACATGAAACTGAAGACATTTTTTTGGAGTTAGTAATCATTCTAAACTTTTTGCCTTGCCTTGCCTTGCCTTGCCATGTGAAGGTAGTTGATGCTGGCACCCTAGTTTGTATTTACTAGTCTTTCTTCATTATTACTGATGATTTACACCACACTCAGATGTGAGCTCCTATTCAGTCTATGGACTCTATTTCTCTTTGGCATATAGCGTTCAGTATATGTGTGTGTACACACATATGTATATGTATATATACGTACATATGTACATAGACATGTATGTGTATATGTCTGCATACCTATGTATATGTGTATATATACATATTTGTGTATTTGTGTGTGTAGTGTGTATGTTATATATGTATGTATACACACATGTGCCCATTTGTGAAAAAATGGTTGGGCTTCTTGAATAATGAGATCTATACTGTGTATACTGTTCACAACTATTGTACTGAAAGCTGGCTAGGGTGGGAAAAGATGTAAAATTAGATAAGCATGAAGTTTTATCAAAACGGCCCTTCATTTCAGCTGTTTTTAAAAGTAGCAGTGGGAGGGTGGGCAAATATGATGAGTAAAAATATAAAATAGTGTGGATTAAGTTAAGGCAAATTGTCCTTCAACATAAAAGGGAAAAGATTCTTCACCTTGAGCCGGGCGTGGTGGCGCACGCTTGTAATCCCAGCATTCGGGAGGCTGAGACCGGAGGATCCGGGTTCGCGGCCAGCCTCAGCTACCTAGTGAGGCACTCCGCAACTTAGTGAGACTTGGTTTCAAAATAAAGAATACAAAATAGGACTGGGGGTATAGCTCGGAGGTAGAATGCCCCTGAGTTCAATCCCCAGTACC
>PVLC010021002.1:0-28462 GCA_004027655.1 Graphiurus murinus
AGGTTCCTCTCATCGGATTTAGGGCCTGTCCTAAATCCAGGATAACCTGAGCTCAACAGCCTTAATGAAACACATCTGTAAAGACTCTATTTACAAATAAAGTCGCAGTCTGTGCGAGGGACACGCCCCACATTTCAGCTCTTCCTGGCAGGCAGATTGCTTTCCTGGGAAGGGTCTTCAGTGCCTTTGAGATGAAGCATGGAGTCATTCCTTGAAGTAGCCCGGTGTGTTGGCAAAGATGATTTAGGGAAAAGAGACCCAGGGTTCCCCTGTACTTTGGCATTCTGACCTTGAAAAATAAATGTAGGCTTTTGTGAACAGTGTGTGGATTTCAGCTCACAGATACTTATCTGTGCAGGGCAACCTCAGCGGTTTCTCAAGGTGGGGCTAGAGCAAACCCACTCAGCTCACAGCATACCTAATTGACCCACCAGGTATACTTTCCAGCAGTGTGCTAATCTAATTTAGCCTGTCACCGCAGTGTCCTAAGGCACCTGCCAGTCTTCTTCCCACCAACCTTCCTGGAATTGCTGCCTTTCCAAAGGAGCCATTTGGGTCACTGGAGTGGCTGGGGAATTTCAGATTTTATTATGAAAATATAAATACTGTCCTTATTCTCCCCGTCTTGTGGCTCAGCTGAGGTGACCTTTCTCCTGCACTTGGTTTGCACCTGCAGCCATCGCTGCAGCAGGAGAGACAGTAGCACCAAGGCATAAATATGAATCCGTCCCAGCTCCTTGCTGACCTGCATGTGCCTGTAGAGGAAGCTGCCTGGCCCCTTGGCCATCCACGAATCACAGACTCACACACGTCTCCTCTCACCTTGCCAGTTAGGATCGCTCCCTCCACCTGCGACTCTTATGACACGAGGTATGTGCAGGATCAGGGTGGAGTCTCAGTGCTTCAAAGAACCACAGCAGCATAAAGGCCCAGACTTTGTGTTATTCTCCACCAGGAAGTATCCAGCGGTGGCGGGTGGAGGACCGTGCTCAGATGCAGGTGCTCCCCAGAGGCACCCTCTTCCTTCCCTGGCTGGCACTGGCTCTCCTCTTGCTCCTGATCTGCATGCAGGGCCATGGAGCGGAGGACTCTCCTCTTCTCCACAACTTTCCAGGCACCAGGGAGCACGCGGCACCGTCGTCGGCAGGAGCGGCTCGTGTGGACGGGCCTCTCGGAGCACCTGCCCACTCACTTTATGAAGAGCTGTGTCGTCATCGCCGTGACGCTGCCTAGGAAGTTGCCCATGTATGGCTACTAGAGAAAATGATATCATCACAATAGGTGGCTCCTGTCTAAATAGGATCATTTGTGAAATGAGATTACAAGCATCTCTCTGAAAAAGCAGGAGACAGAGCACCTGCTTTCTGCAGTTGATGTCCTGGGGGACCACACTGCACACTAATCAGGGCGTCCATCTCCATGGCTAATTCTGTTACGAGCAATGAGCCTGCCTTTTCTGCTCCGTGCCAGGCAGCCCCCACATCCACATGGAAGCAACTCCAGATCCATGTTTTCTATTGTGCTTGACTATATGGGACATGCATCTCGACCCTATGCCTGCCACCGTGCTGCAGTGTGCTTGTTTTGCAGAGCTCTGGCAGCCTAGTCAAAGCTGTGACTAACCAGAGCGGTGGATACACACTTGGTCATCCTGGCCTCCTCCTTTTGCACCGAGGTGGGAGCTGCCTCTGGATGCACAGCTCTCTTCTGCTGAGAAGCCTCCTGCGCTTTGCTTTTGGATGCTGCACACGGTGCAGCAGGAGTCTTGCCTCGGTAAGTCAAAGATGACTCATTTCTTACTTTTCCTACCTTGGATGTAGACCTCCACTAGTGCCCTGGCACGGGTAGACTGCACGGCTGATTAGACTCAGCTCGCTCGTGCGGATCCCTGCTTCCCTCTCGGTACTTTGCAGCATGGTTTGCATTGCCCTGTCTGGCAGCCCCGGGTCGCACTGCTCCGATAAGTGAAATACTCATCTCTTGATAGACAGTGGTGGCAGCCGGGGGACTGGTATTACTGCAATCCTGGGAGCATCCTAATTGCCATGGAGGATCTGGGGGAGAAGGTCTTGCCTAGCAGCCCAGAACTACAGCGCTGTAATTCTAAGAAGACAAGTTCGGTCTCCAATTAACCATTATTCCAATAATCACCGAATACCGGAGCGATTTGTAATGCAAGAACTCTTCTGGCTGGCTCTCGCTTCATTACGGCAAGGACGCAGCAGCTGGGCTGCTGGCTTCAGTATTCCTTTGGGAATGAGTAAATCCAGGGACCTGCAGTTATTAAAACCTGTGTTTTTATGTGCAAGCAATGGAGAGAGAAGCCTGCGGAGAGGGCTTCCTTTGTAAAGCCTAGTGCAGTGGGAGGCTCTGTACCTCTTCCCAGCTGCATTAAATAGGATCAAAGGAGAGGGAGAAGATGTTGGACTGAGACGCCTGCCGCGGAGTGCTGTCTGCATTTGTCTTTAAAGCCGAGAGCCCCCTGCGAAAGCAGGAGAGTCTGTATTTAGTGCTGACCAAGTGGCTGTCCTCTGCTTGGAGGGAGGAGACGGTGTGCTCCATGTCATGGGAATTGCTGAGGCTTCAGATGAAGCCTGCTCCCAAGTGTGCGGTTGACCAGGGGCCGAGGACCCGGCCACCAGCCCCCACCACCCAGGAGGGGCTTTGGCAGCGGGAACTTTGTAACGAGTGACTGCAGCTGCACACGTCTGTCTCGGAAGGTAAAGGTTAGGCGTGTTTGCCGTGGTCTTTCCTCCTCTGCTTCTTGCCGTTCTGTGCTGACATATTCTTTTTGGTTTTTGCTCTTCCTTTTGCAAAAGCACGCACCTCTCTAAACGGAGCCGGCATGCTTAGCTCCTTTCTCATGAAACTGCTCATGGGTGAAGGGTTTGTCATTAACTCGGGCATCTAGGTAAGCCTTGCGAGCTGAGTGAGCTCCGGTCATAAATGGCCACAGCTTCTCCCAGGGAGGGTTCGTACTCTGTGAGGACTGGGCATGTCCAGAGAGAAGCTGCCATTGGCTTCTCCGTTTTCAGGTGGATACTGACTGCTTCATTCATAATTTTGTCCCCAGAGCCGGCTGCCTTGCCCTACAGAGGGAGGCTTAGTGTTAAAATGGAATATTGTGTGGCCTCAAAGCTGTTCGCCAAATAGGACAAGTCAGTGGGACTTTCTCCCGCCTCGTGAATCACACTTCCATTTAGCAACAAGTACTGTCCTACCCAGACCGTTTATCACCCGTGTCAGTCATCTAACCGAGAGCTCGCACACATGAAGGAAGGCACGGCTGCCCCGGCGCTGGGAAGTGCGCACCCGTAATGAGATCTGTGGCCCGAGGCGGAGGGTTTTATTGGGAGTAACTGCATAGACCAGGAGGTTTTGGGTCCTGGCACCATCAGACGCCTGCCAGGGAAGCAGGCACCTGCTTTATTTGGTTTAATTCTTGTCCTCTGTTTGTAGTAGTTATTCAGTGCTATGTATCTGTGAATAGTAAGTATTGCTTTTTTTTAAATAATCAAATCATTTCAATTTACTTCTACTTAAGACAAAAGTGAATATCCAGAGAATACGTGACATATAGTAACCATGTTTATTGGAAAAGGGCTAACAGCAAGACATATTCCCAGTTCTTTCGCATGACAGAAGACAGAGCCTTCACAATCTCACCAGATTGTCTTTTGCTGGGTGAATCGTAGTTCTCCTCTCTAATTTTATTAATCAGGCATTAATAACTTCCAAACCACATGTGCTTTTGTTTTCTAAAACAATACCACTTTTACTGAAATGCCCTTTATTTAGTAGCTTTCTTTTTCTTCAGCGAGTGAGTCTGTGCGTTAGTGAACTACACAGGATTTTGTTCAGGGTTCAGTCAACACAGGCTGGGTGGGAAGTCTCAGCACCCTGACATACAGCAGCTGGGCTGGTGGTTATCTCTAACATTTCAGAAAGTCGGTGCTCTCTGGGCTTGTCCTGCTGTGTGCTGCGGCAGCACAGAGGAGCATGGCCCCACACTCCCGGCCTCATCTCGCCCCCGACATGGAGAATCCATCACGGGAGCAGGGAGTCTGAGCACGGCAGAGCTTGCAGGTGTCAGAGGGGGCGGGAGGCAGCTAGGAAGGACGCTGTGCATTCTCAGTGGTGGTGTGTTTGAGTCTGGAGATAACCAGACACCTACACATGGTGTGTTTCCAACCAGTGCACAGTGCGCGGGTATTTCTGAATCAGTCACTCCTGTGCAATGTTAATTGTGTGCCTCTTTGTGTAGTCTCTAGTGGAACACACAGCCCCCCCCCACCTCCCAAGCTCTGTGCACACCCTGCTCCCAGTGACGCTTGCGTCTGAAACTCTGACTCAGGAACTGGCTTCAGATCCAGCAGTTGCCAGAGATCTGATTATTGGGTCCTTCTTGTATTCATGACTATTTCAAGGTAACAACTGGTAGTAAAATTAGCATTTTTCATATGACTAACATCAAGGAAGAAAGTCATAACATTTCTATTTAGAGAATAGTTATTGTGAAGTTTCTTTCCTGTCCACGCGTATCTGTTGAAGTACACCGTATTCAGTAGGGATTGAAAGTGCATCTCTGCAGGAAGCCTCAGCTTCTTTTATCCTGAGGCACTTTGCTTCCAATTTTGTGGATTGGGAGTGTAACATACTTTAGATCACTAGTTTCTGAAAAAATGTGATTACATACCGTAAGATGGCTCCTGGTCACTAACCATGGACCATTTGACAGGTGTGCATGTGCTTCCTTTCATACGTGGAGAATGTAGTGTTCTTGTCTTTCCAATTTTATGCTCATAGGTACCTGCACCCTCTCTTGGGTGACTCCGTGACGTAATGTGCTCCACGCTGGTTTTCCACCCAAGTACCTTCTTCCTTCATTGTTGGAGTCCTCACGTAGTTTTGTGGGATGGTCCATCTGAATAGCTTGGACTGTTTCCTAGAGTTACAGGAAATCCTTGTGAGCTCTTGGTTCCTGCAAGTCTGGGAGGAGGAGCTGATGTTCTCCAGAGCAGTGGAGGGGAGGCGACCTCGCCCAAGTCCGTCCCACACCCCACTTGAACACAGCTTTGCTTGTCATGAGGCACCGTCACTCGGTCCTGGGTCTTCCTGCTGGGTCAGTGTGCAGGTTGAGGTCTAGAAGGACAACAGTAACCCACCGGTCCTTGTCGTGGCATGTGGCCTGTTTGGTCCCCACCCCCAAGGAGGGTGTCAGCTTCTGAAGGAGGACGGTGAGGCACCCCCACAGGGAATCGTACTGCGTTACAGATGACTGCAGTCGCACTCTCAAACAGCCCTCAAAGCTCACAGGCCCTTCTCCTGGACCTCCTCTCTTCCTGGCCATAAGCAGGTGGCCTCGTAGGCTTCTTGTCTTGATACTGAGACCAGCTGCTCTGGGGCCTGCTCCAAGCTGGCACTAGTTTGTCATGTTAGATTTGGTGGGGGCACTCTCTGTCTCTCTTATCATTTCAGATGCTCGTGGGCAGGGTGGACAGCTCTGACCTGGGCCTCTCTCGTCATTTTGAAGGGGCTGTGTGGCCACCTGCCATCCACAGAGCCTGTTTGGACCATGTGTCTTCCTGGTCCAGGACTAAGCCTACTCCAGAGCCATCTGTCTCCCTCTTCCTGACAGCCTTTCCTTACTGGATGTCTTCTTGGCCACAAGCAGGTGGCGGGTCTCCTGAGAAGGTTGACCAGCCAGCTCCCAGTTGAGCATTACTGTACAGGACACCATTGGTCCTGCCCACTGGGGCTCCCTGGCCGGTGGTTTTCTGAGGTGCTCTAGGCAGGGGTTTGTGGAGGGGCTGCGAGCCAGGGTCCCTTGTGTGAGCACCACCTGTCACTTGAGGGAACCTCAGGGCAGCTGATATGAGGGTCCACTCCTGATGATGTACAATGGCGTGTATCCACTACAGTATCGGGTGCGGTGGCCCCACTGCCTGGAACCCTCTGTGCTCTCTACCCGTGCCTGCCTCCCCCGCCAACCCTGGCAACCACTGGTCATCTTACTGTCTCCTGAGTGCTGCCTTTTCAAGAAGGCCAGGCTGTTGGACTCAGGGTGTGTGTGCCTTTGCAAGACCGGCTTCTTAGTAGCGTGCCCTTACTTAGCGTTCCTTCCACGTCTTGTCATGGTCGTGTAGTCATTCCTCTTTAGTGTTCTGTGATATCCTGTGGTCTGGATGTGCTGCATGTATGACTTATTCTTCTACTGAAGGGCATCTCGGGTGCTTCCAACTCTGGGCATTTATGAAGAACGCTGCTACAAAATGTTTTGTGTCGACATATACAATTGATTCCTTTGAGTCAGTACCAAGAAGCACAAGTATTGGTCATGTGGTTAAGAGTGTGTTTCGTTTTGTAAGAAGCTGCTGAACTGTCTTCCCCGTGGTCGTGGAGTCAGGAAGTGCTCCCACTGCAACGTGTCCTCGCCAACAGGGGCTCTCGGTGTTGTGGATTTTGGCCATTCTGATAGGTATGCAGATGCAGTAGCATCTGAGGTTTTATCTCCGACCAGCAGTGTTTCTGTCTCTAGGGCCTGGGCTGGTTCCCTTCCTACTGGAGGGACAAATGGCAGCAGAAGGGAAGGAAGGAAACTCAGGAGCAGAGAGAAGAGGATGGAGACGGGGCAGCAGAGCCAGAGAGGTGGGCTGCACAGCCCGCTGTCCCCTGCCCTGCCCTGGGGTCTCAGCCCTTGGCAGGCTGTGGCTATGGCAGATGCCCCTTCCCCCTTCCCTGTGAGAGTTCTTGGAGGGAGCTTTCCCGATCCTCCCCTTCTCCCCAAGCGTGTCTTTAAAGATGGTGCTCTGAGAGCAGGGCTGTTGTAGGAGCAAAGGCAGGAGTAGGATGGTGTGGCCCCGGGCTCCGGTAATGGGGTTTTGCTCCTGGATGGTTCATACCTTTGCTGGATCCAGACCTTGAAGGACTCACAAGGATCTGCCTGATGGAAATACAGTTCTGTAACAAAACAAGCATTAAAGGCACCCTGCTGAAGTGTGACAAATAGCATTGCTCTGCGTTGGGGACACTCATTTGTCGCAGCTGACATAGTGACAGCTAGCATTGCCGGAAGAGTGGCGCAGGCCCGGCAGAAACTTCTGGAAGAACGACTGGTCCCTGAGCCCTGTTCAGCATGCAGTCTCTTCAGGGACTCAGGCAGGGGCTTGGGGACAGTCGGGGTGGTGCTCAGGGACAGCAGAGGGTGGAGGTCTGGGAGAGCTGGGGGTGGAGCTCCAGGACGGCCAGGAGCAGAGCTCGGAGACTGCAGGTGCAGGGTGGAGGACAGGCTGGTGCCCGCGGGCAGGCTGGGTACTTCTGGCAGGGTTTTCTCTTCCTGCTCTCTCCACAGCCCTGAGGTCAGTTAGGACATGTGTAGAGAAATGTAAAAATAAGGCAATGCAAACTGTGAACATGGGTGTTCATTATTTTGGTTCAGTGGTTTCTGGGGAGAATGGTGGATCTAAATATTTGAGAGAGACAGACCACCCCATGCTCCTGCCATGGGGTTTATTGTAGACACTGAGCTGTACCTTGCTTTCATCAAGAGATTTTTTTTTTTAATGTCCTCAATTTACAGAGAAGACAATGGGAGAGAAGTAAGCCTTTAATACTTTTTTCTCTCAGCTAGTATTTGGAATGACTGAACAGATTTGCATGAATTGAAGGACTATATTGACTTTCCCATGTAGGAAGGACATTCTGTGGGTGCTGAGATGGCTGTGGCTGCACTGACCCAAACCGTTCGCCGTACCTCCAAGACCAAAACCTGCCCACAGATGCAGAGCAGCCCTGGTCCCGGAATCAGGAGTGGGTAGGGGCCCCACTTAAGAGCTTGTGTTGGGATGGAGGCCTCTTACAGTCCGAGTGGACATCTTAGCCAATAGTCTAGAGCGAGTGAGAGTCAACGCCAGCATGTTGGTGGAAGGCGTGCCCCCGGCTTTGCAAGGGAACCCCAGTTCCCGCTTAGGGACACTCTTCCTGACTGCATAGTAGGCGGATTTCCATTAGACTAGTGTCTGCTCTGGAGCCTAAGGTGCAAAGGAGGTGACAGCTTTTGTGTGATTATAGAAACCGTCTCCTTTAGAGTAGCCCAGTGCAAAGCTAGCTCCTCCTGTCACTGTGTCCTGCAAGTGATGGGAACAGCCCCATTTCACATAGAACCTGAGGAGCTTGACACACCCACCACGTGGGCTCCCTCCACATTCCTGACGTCCCAAGGTGGCTGCTTGGGTGACACCTGTCCTCTTGCAGGAGGGAGCCTCTGCACCACAGCTCTGATTGTGGCACAGCCTGGGGAGGTGGCACTGTGCTGGTGCAGGTGAGGACAGCTTCCCAGGCTCCAATTCAGGAAGCCTTTGTTCTGGCCATCCCAGGGCCAGGGCCTTCCTCAAAACGGAGCCAAGTTCATGCAGCACTTCCAACTTTGAAGCTTTAACTTTTTGTTTATTTTTTTTTGCAGTGCTGAGGATCAAACTTAGGGCCTCACTCATGCTAGGCCTGCGCTCTACTACTGAGCTACATCCCCAGCCTCAAATTAACTTTCTTCAAGCATGTGTGAATAGTGTCCAGATTATTAGGGTGGTCTGTGCCATACTGATTTCAGAGATGTTGTGTAGTGTAGATATAGTTTCCTAATATGTATATCTGATTGTGTGTGTATGTATATGCATATATGTACCAATGAAATGAATATATGTGTATGTTTAAATATATATTTGTGTATATATGCATGCATGTGTGTATCCATGTATCAATGAAATGAATATATATGTATGCATATGATTTTATGTATGCGTGTACATGTATATGCATGTGTGTATCAGTAAAATAAATATGTATATTCATGTTCACATATATATGTGTGTAGATAATGTATGTGTGTATATGTGTATGCATGTGTAGCAAGCAATGAAAGGAATACATGTGTATCCTTGAATATATATGTATGTGTGCATATCTCACTGAAATTAAGAGTCTTAATTACCCTGTTGTTTTATCAAAGAAGGAATTCTTAAAAAAAAAAAATGTGGCCTTTTCTGACATGTCTGTGGAGGCCAGCAAGGTTGCCTGGCTTGTGAGTTTAGGGCGCCTGCCGGGGGTTTAGTGTGGATCCGATGGGGTGGACACACTCTGGGTTGCGTGTGGCTTCTCAGCAGAGTGCTGGCTGCTGGCCCATTGGTGCTGCCTGGACATTAAGGCAGAAATGGCTGCTATAGGCTGCACAGATCTGAATCAAATCTTCCCCAAGACTCTATCTCATACTGATTAAGTTATGCTCAGAGTTCGTCTGTAGTGCCCAGCACCATTGCTGTACACATGGAAGCTGGTGGGAGTAAGCTAGAGAAAGGTCCTGCCGTACAGGGCCATCACCCCGGGGCTGTGCCCAGCGCTGTCCGTGCCTCCTGCATGGGAGGTCTCAGATGCAGAGAGCATGGTGCCTGTTTTCCCCCTTCCTCTCCTTTCCATTTCCATCAGGACTATTGGAAGAAAGTAGCTTCCTATTCATTTAATTCTTCCTCTGCATAATTCATAGATTTCCATCTGTCACTGTATGTGATTGTCCCGTGAAAATTCAACAAGTTGGATTTGCAGTGTCTTCCTTTGGTGTCCTCGAATATAAGCATGATCTTGAAAACTTGGAAGCTGGAATCCTCACTGATGTTATTCTTGGGAACTGGCATTTGCTTGAGTTCTCTGCAGCGCACACCCCCGGGGGATCGTAGCCCTCGTTTCCTGGAGCATCAGGGCTTGTTGGACAGACACGCAGATGACTGGACTGTGCTTTCTTTTTAGTAACCTTATCAGACCAGCAAATCTATTAACATCACACTCTCTTAGGGACATGATTCTTATTAATAGCACTCCACATGCACGCACGATCAGTCTGTTTAGAACAGAGAACTACATTTTTTGATGTTGTCACATTTAAGACCACATAGTGGTCAGGCGGGTGCCCATGTGAAAAGCAGAGAGGCTGTAAGTGGAGCTGTTCTGGCTGAGAGTTTAGGCAGAACTGAGTCCCTGCCTGTGAGCAGAGTACCCCAGAGGTTCCCCGGTAAACAGATACCAGGGGACCTCTCGAGGAACGTGCTGCGGCCTTCTGAGTTAATCAGGGAGTTTCCAGGTGACTCATTGGGGTCATAATTTCACCCATATTATAACCTCAATAATAGTCCCCAAACTCATTATTGAAGGTGCTTTATCTACAGAAGAGGAAGTCCTCAACTGAAGTCAATCACGTGCTGTGATTTTGAACCAAGCCGATAGCGAGTTCTAGAATGACTCTTCAGTAGAAGTAATCCTGGAGAAATATTTGAGATCTCCTTTCTCTCCTGCCTTCAGAATGCCTCAACTTTATATTTCCTTTTTAAATTTACCCTAAAGAAGCCGGGCGTGGTGGCGCACGCTTGTAATCCCAGCATTCGGGAGGCTGAGACCGGAAGATCTGGGTTCGCGGCCAGCCTCAGCTACCTAGTGAAGCACTCGCAACTAGTGAGACCCGGTTTCAAAATAAAGAATAAAAAAATAGGGCTGGGGGTATAGCTCGGAGGTAGAATGCCCGAGTTCAATCCCCAGTATTGCAAAAAAAAAAAAAAAAAAAAAAAAAATTACCCTAAAGACTTTTCTTAAATGCCAAATAATTTGCTGTATTAAATTACATGGAACTATGAAGTATTGGGCCTGATGAAACAAAGAAATGGTCACTCTGGAGTATTTTTCTCTCAGTCTTAGAGGCTCCAAGGCCCTTGTTGGAATTGCTCTATAACGTATTTTGTATCAGTGTTTCCACATAGATATGGGTATGAAAACAATACTTGCTCATGGGCTCCGCATGGAGCGCTGACCCAAAGCACACAGTGCGTGCCCCTCCCTTCTCAGAAGATGCCTGTGTGCCCAGGCCACGTGCGGGTGTCTTTACTCCATGGTGGTGGGCAGCAGGCCATGGGGGCTGCCCACAGGCCAGGTGGGGGCACCACTGAACTGCAGTTGCTAGTGGCTTCTGCCTCTTTCCCACAAGGCTCCTGAATGAAAGTCAGGGTTCCTGCCTGCTGTGCTCCACCCAGACTCTATTTCCTACTCGTGGGCACCACTGTCTTCAGCTATTCAGTGGCAGAGTCCAGCAAGCTCTGATTTCTGCACACACTTCCTCTCTGGTCCAAAGCTGGGCCCACCTGCATGCATGTGGAGGGATCCCTGTAGCAACAGAGGCACAAGATCTTTCTTCAGCCATCCGTGGTCTCTGCTTGCCGACGGCATGTCTAACTGAATCTTAGAAGGGAGGAGCCCTTTCCTGCAGAGGGAACTGGGCCAGGATTGGGGCAGAAGGGACCCCACCCCCTCCATCAGGACTATCTGGGGTCATAGCCCCTGTGTTAGCTGTCCATCGCTGTAACCAGAATACCTGGCATGTACACCTAGAGGAGGAAAGGTTTATTCTGGCTCCCGTTTCAGAGGATCAGTCCCTTGCTCAGAGCATGGGGAAGGGCATGGTACAGGAAAGCTGCTCAGCTTACAGTAACCAGGAGGCTGAGATGGGAGGAAGAGAGGGGCCAGGGACAGATAGAGTTCTTGGGAGCACACCCCAAGCGACCGTCTCCCTCCAACTAGGGCCTACCTCCCTCAGTGTCCACACCTATCAGTAGTCCATCCAGGTGAGGAGTTCCTTGATCGATTAACTCACAGATGAGGCCAGAGCCCTCATAATCCAGCCAGTCCCCAAAGGCCCCACCTCTGAATATGGCTACCCTGGGGACCAAGCCGTCAGCACAGGTCTCGGGACATTCCAGATCGAAGCCATAGCAGCCCCCTTGCTTCTCCCTCTTACCCCGAGGGAGCCTGGAGCACTGGACCACCGGCTCCTGAGGCTCTCTGAGCTGAGGGGTTGCCGTGCAGAGCTGTACAGCTCACACACCATGGGACAGCCTCCCTCACTGCGTTAGCCTGAGCTCCCTCTACTGCGAGTGCTCCTGGGATGACCGCGGTGTGCTGGTGGCAGCGTCCTGCACTCCCATCTGCGCAGGTGCTCTCTGCAGTGGTCACAAGATGATGGAACCGCCTGCAGCACATTTATCAGAACGTGTCCCCCATCCCCAGGCGACACGTGGCCATGCTTGGTCTGCTGGTGACCTGAATGGAACAGGCTGTAGAATGGGCTTCGGGTGCATGAAGGGAGGAGTCCCACACTTGTCATTTCAGTGTTCAGATGATCAGGGCAGGGTGAGTTTGGAGACGTCCTGGGTGTGATCTTTGGTCTACGTGAGCTTGGTGCATTTCTACCCAAGAAAACCCAACATCGCTTAGTAAGGCATTGCCAGCCACTGTGCCCGCTGGGGCTGGGCACGCGGAGCTCTTCTCGGTTGCCTTGCAGAGGATGGTGAGTGTGCATCTGGCCGGTGCACAGGAGGCACAGAGGCCAGCTGTACCGTTCCCGTCTTGGGGACACCTCAGCCCCCGCGTTCTCGGATGATGTCCCAGGTTCATGGAGCTCTTCCCTGGATGAGACGCTGCAAGGCCGTGTCCTTGCTTAATCGTGCATTGTTCTAGGAATCAATTTGATGACTCGGTCTTTTCTTTCTCTCTGGATTTTGTGCTGTAGCCACCTGGTGTCCGCCTGAGCTGAGCAGAGGCTCCTCCTTTTCAGGTGAAGGGAGCCAAGCAAGCTTTGAGGGGACCCCCACCTGGCTCTACGGCGGCTGCCCAGGCCCTGTGGTGACCAAGGGCAGTGGAGACAGCTCAAGCAGAAGGTCACAGGAGAGCTATGGGAGCTGTCTGGGGCTGGGCTCCGATGCTGGGATCGGCAGAGAGGGGCATGGCATGCAGATGTTCTGGAAGGCGCTAGCAGTCTCCCAAGGGCCGTCCTCTTTGGTGATGCGCTTGCTCCTCTGGGCCTGCGCTGGCTGCCTCCGGTCACACTCTGTCTTCCCTGCCCTTCGATTAAGGACCCTTCACTCGCACAGTGGAAGAAGTCTCCACAGATGAAATCCGGACGAGTTAGATCAAGAGTCAGGTTCAAACCTGAAGTCTGTTAAAGATACTTAACTTTACTCAGGTGCCCCCCGGGGAAGCAGAAGGGTCCAAACATTGTGAGGAGGAGTGTGGTTCTGACCCCAGAGTTTGTGCTTGTGCTGGAAGGGATCAGCAGACAGGCATGTGTCAAAGTCGAAAGACGGGGTCTATGCCCCAGTCCTCAACCATGATCGGGGGTCTTTGGAGACCCCCATATAATCATGGACAAATTGGGAGGGGTCTTTCAAAGGGAATGAGGGTTCATACTGATAACAAGAGGTAGAAGGAATTTTCACTGGCAATGTTCTCTTGAGAATCCACAGGTGGGTTGAAAGCTCAGGCCCCAGGTCCTGCAGACCTCTCGGGCTGGGCCACTTGCCACAGTGACCTCATTCTCTCCTGCCCCCTCCCTCCCCACGCCAGCCAGCCTGCCTGCCTGCAGGGCTAGTCAAGGAATTGCTGTGTACAGGTGGCTGGGATTCACCTGAGGCCGCACCTGCTGTCCTGGTGAATGCGGCCGACATCCCGCTCCACATCTGCAGCTCACTACCTCGTCCCGATCCAGGCCCCCGCCTCTCTAATTCTGTCGAAAAGAGGAATGTCAGTGTAGTTGTGAAGGGGAGGAAAACTAGGGCGCCTAGGTTTGTGGAAGCCCTTGCCGGGTAGGAAGCGGCGCCGCTAGACCTCATCCTGCACCCACGATGTGATGTGATGTGATGTGTACCCTCCAGAGAGGAGTGTGGGTGCTGCTCTAGCTGGGCATGGACGGGCCTCTCAGGGCCGGTCTCCACCTTGCCACCTGACGTGTTAGAAACTTTGCCGTCTGGTCTGCTCCTTCCTAGTGCTTCATAGTTTGGGGGAGTGAAACCTCCTGGCCCCATTTCCAAACCCAGCCACAGGTAAGGTGCTGGGGGTGAGGCTGTGAGGTGTGGATTCCAAGGGACAGATTCAGCCCACATCAGTTCCTAACAGTCCAAGGATGGGGAGCAGAGTGTGAGTGTGGGGTGGGGCCTGAGCTTCGAAAATGAGCATCTCTCTGGATTCCAATTGGTTTTGAAGCTGCCAAACTGTCTTCCAAGTGGCTGGGCCGTCTAGCAACCCCAGCAGCAGTGAGCAGGGACTCCCAGTGCCCCACTTCCTCGCCAGCACTCGGCATTGTCAGTGTGGCCATTCCGCTAGGCGTGCAGTGGTGTCTCAGCTTTGCTTTAATCTGCCTTTCCCTGATGGCATTGGATATGCAGCGTCTTTTCACATGCCTCCTTGCAATCTCTGCATTGTCTTTGGTGGGAAGTCTGTTCAGATCCTTTGTGTATTCCTCAATCAGATTGCTTGTTTTTTTATATTGTTGAGTTTTAAGTGTTTTTTGTATATTTGGCATGCCAGTGGTTCGTCAGGTCTGCATTTTGCAAATATTTTCTCTGTGACTTGCCTCCTGATTATTTTAAGCAACATTTAATTTTTTATTTATTTTCATTTTTAATATATTTTAATGGAAGTGTGCGTTTTTATCAGTAGTGATGTTTTCATTTCTTCTGGATTATTGAAACTATTTTTTTCAAAATATTTACAATCAGATGAACAGTGAGAATTAGATGGCCTGGCAGGTGCTCACTGGCCCCAGGAACTACTTTATCCTTTATTCATGATTTTACTCAGGTGGCCAGCTCCCCTACAGCAGAGAGCCCCAATGTCAGGCATCCGCCTCAGGAATGTTGTTGTTGGTAGCTGTGAGTAGGAACTGCCCAGGTGCTAGAGGTGCGGGATGATTAGAGTATGATTCATGCATGGGCAGGCTGTCGTTCAGTTGGGAGGTGTGTCATGGGCATAAATAGCAGCAGAGCAGGGAGAACAGGAAGTACTCTGAGAAGGCAGGGCATGCTCCATGGACACAGGGGACGAGCCTGGCTGAGTTCAGGTCTGAGGGATCCACGAGGACCTCCCAGAGGAAGGAGCTCTGGATTGGACTGAAGTATGCCTGGAATCTGTTCGCCAGAGTCAGAAGGTGTTTGCAGTTCAGAGACCGCGGTGGCACCTTGCACCTGGCATCCAGGAGCTGGGGACACGTGCTGTGCATTGGGCTTCATCTCCTGGGGCTTGGAGAGATGGTTGCTACTGCTACTGTGACTACAGATATATAGGAGCCTGAGGGGGTGGACCGAGAGCCTGAAGTGAGCCTGTTCTGGGGTTGGCTAGCTGGGCCTTGTGCAAATTTTCATGGGGATGGAGGGTAGATAAGACATCATTGGAAGATGTGGACTTTCCTGCTGGGGCTATTTGCTTCTTTATTTTCCACACGGGGCTGAGCCTGTGGTCAGGCATACAGTGGACCCCCAGTGGAGTCGCTCGTCCTAGTGCCGCCGTGACCTCCTCAGTGAGGCTCCTTCTCCAGTGCCTGTTAGAGCTCATGTGGCCAGTCTCTCTTTAGGGCTCTCGTAACAGTGTGCCTAGGGGCCGGTGCTCAAAAGTCCTAGGTGCAGTGGGCAAAGGTGAGGAAGCATGGCTCCTTGTGTGGTTTGCAAAGGAATCAGGCAGGACTCTGTCCTTGGTGCTGAACACAAAGTAGGTGCTCAGTAAAGGACCCTTGACCTGGTGTGCTTGCTCAGCTCTCCGGCATCTGGGCCTGAATAGCTCCCTCAGTGACAGTTATGAATCATAGACACTAGGGTATTTCAATGCTGCTCTCAAAATCCCTAAGTGGCAAATTTATACTGGGTCGATCCTCTCATAGAGATAGCACTGGAGGACCTGTCCAGTTTATTTTGTTGTACTGGAAACTTCTGCTTTAAAGGAATAATATATTGCCTAGAATTCCAAATACTTGGAACTAGAATATTTTTGAAAATCAAGGAGCCTTAAATATTTCACTAGTTTAACAATATGAAATTATATGTATATTATTTCACTAGCATGCACAGGTGTTATGTTTTATACATTAAAGTTGAAGACTCTAGTCAGGTGATGATTACAAAAACTAGTTAACTAAGTTTATATGCATATGTTTTTACATTGAAATAATTAGGTTTGAGCTTGCTGCATTTGTTAATGTTTTCTAGTTTTTGAAGTAATATTGTTATTAGTATTAAGATGATACATACCTCATAGTATAGCTGGTGCTAAAAGTGTTAATTCACGTGAACTATTTGCAGATCCTTGAAAACAGCAAAAGATTAATACATGCTCACTCTCCACCTTACTCTTTAGTAACCTTGTTACCAAATTGCAGATTTATAATTAATTGAATATTTTTAGTGGAAATTATCCAGTGTGCTTCTTCTCTTAGTGGGACATTCTATTCATCTGTGATTTAGGGACTCTCTCCCATGTGCAGGGTGCCCAGTATGAAAGTGAAGACCAACTTAATGTAATCGACAGGGTCAGAGGAGGGAATGTGAAGACACATGCTGTGGCCTTTGTGACCGTGAGTGGAGGCCAAAGCTGTCATTGCATCTTACCTCTGCTCATTTAATCCTGGTCAGGATGATGTGAAGATGCCCACCAGCTTGTAGGTGAAGTAAGAGGGAACCAAGGACAGGGAGGCAGTGGAGCCCCGTGTCCTCTTAAGGTGGCAGCCCCTGCACCCTGCATGAGTCTGCAGCTTCTTCTCTCTGCAGTTTCTGAGGCAGCTTCCATCTCTTTAAAAACAGCCTTTGAAGCTAAAACTCAGGAGTAGGTTGAAAACCCTATGCAAGCTGTGTTATGCTCATAATCTGAAGTCAACCTTCTTGACTTCTTACTAAAACAGGAAAATAAATTTCAAACTTGTTTTTTCTCTCTTCTTTTACCTTTTTTGGTCTTCATATTTTTACATTTTATTTCAATTTAAAAAAATCAGTTTTGAGGGGTAGTAATATAGTCTGAACCTAAGGGAAGTAAAAACCCAGATGCCAGTAGAGTAAGGTTACGTATGCTGGGGGAGCTGTGGCTCTCAGGGACACGCTAAGGGCACTCACGATTGGGCAGTGCATTCCCAGGAGGAGCATGTGTCTTGGGAGCATGCTTGCCAAGGGACCAGCATGTGACAGGAGTGGCCAGGTAGCAGCCGCACGCACTGCAAGGCTGTCTCATGGGCAAAGTCCCTGTGATCACGCGGGACATGAGGCCAGAGGAACTCGTCCTATAGGAAGGGGATGCACACACACTCTTCTTCAAAATGTCATCAGAAAACCCAGTAGGAGCTAAGTGCTGCTCAGTAGAGATGATCAACAGTGACTGATTCAACCAGGAAAAGTAGAATTCGGAATAGACTGCTCCTGAAACCATTCCCAACCAGGAGAATTCAAGATAGGCTGCTCTGAAACCATTCACAATGAGTATAATCCAAACAGGCTGTTCCTGAAACCATTCCCAATGAGTAGAATTTAAGATAGGGTGCTCCTGAAACCACTCACAATGAGAGAGGGTAGAATTAGGTATTATTTCCTAGTCTCGGTTGTTCATTGTAAATATTTTTATAGAGCTTCCTGTAAAAGAGTCTGTGGTGTATGCATAATAAGCCATGTTAAAACATTTATCAAAATTCATTTAAAAAGGAAGACCTAGCCGGTTGTGGTGGCACACGCTTGTAATCCCAACATTCGGGAGGCTGAGACCGGAGGATCCGGGTTCGCGGCCAGCCTCAGCTACCTAGTGAGGCACTTTGCAACTTTAGTGAGACTCGGTTTCAAAATAAAGAATAAAAAATAGGTCTGGGGGTGTAGCTCGAAGGTAGAATGCCCCTGAGTTCAATCCCCAGTACCGCAAAAAAATAAAATAAAATAAAATAAAAAAATAAAAAGGAAGACCTGTATCAACCACTTAGTTATCGGATTTGACTGCCTACTATTGCTCCTGCCAACAAGAAACACAGTTACGTGATTCTCTCTGAGTGAGGGAGAAGCATCTTTTCTTCAAAAGAAATCACTTTTAGAGAGAAAAAGGCTGAATTTTAAAATGAATTTTCCACATAGGGTCTTTGGGGATGCTGGGTCCCGACATACTGTAGCCCTGGTGGAAACCGTCTTTGCACACCTGTGCCTTCTGCTACAAGGCCAAGGGTGACTTTGGTGTCTCTGTTGAATGACGGTTCTTCACTGATCCTGAGCCCAGCCCCTTTGGAGAAGCAGAGCAACTGTCACTCTGCTTCTACCTCCCCCTTGCTTGATTTTAGGAAATACCAGATGTCATAGGGCTGCTGAAGTCCCTTTAATTTTTATGAAGTTCAAGTTGGTGTTGACTTTTCTACCCAAATTTATAGTCTGAATATTTTGAATTTAGCCTGCTGATTCCACAAAGCATACATAGATGAATATTTGAAGTATGAGTTCACCGGTGACCTTTCCCTCCCGACTATATTGACCTCATGAATTGTGGAGAGTCGGATGCTAGGGGTTGGCATCGCTGGGGCAATTTATGGCATGCTGTTCTAAAGTGAATCACTACAAAGAGAATTAAAGGGGATCATTTCATGTGCGAGCTCGACACAGCACAGGACTCAGCAGTTCCACAGTTACAGAAGCTGGACATCAAAAACACGAGTGCACCTTTTGTACCACAGTGAGTTTTTTGTTTAATCTAGAGGGGGATTTGTACACCTAGGGGTGATGAAGGGTCGTGCTTATGACCCTGGAAAAACACAAAATCACACCAACCATCTTGAGGTCTCTCCTCTTGAACTTCCTAAGCACGATGTTGGAGATGGTGGAAAGGTCTGTTTAGTTGTAAAATGTCTATTCAGTTCACAATCTCATGAAAATTTCACTGGCATCAGCAGGAGTTTAACTATCTGTTGGAAATGGGTGGTCTCCAGCCTTAGCACGCAGGACTTAGTGGCCCCATTACCGGTTCCCAGCCCTTCTGAGCCTGACTGCTTCTTCCAGGGACGCCCCAGCACCTGGCTCCGCTGGGAACAGCCCTGCTCTCCTGGCCGTCTGGAGTCTTCATGAGCCACTCCGTCTTCACAAGCTCAGCCTTGGCTCCCCTGTGCTCAGGAGCCTGACCCTGCAGGCCGCAGAGTCTCCACTCACCCCCTCTGCTGTGTTCTCCACTAACTTGGTCTTTTTGAGGGCGGTAGTCTGGGCTCTACTGGCCTTCTCAGAGGCCAGGGAAAGAGGGTCACCTGTGACTCCTGCGGTTCCTAGCCAGTTGCTGACACTCCGGGGCATTTGTTTAGTTATTTCTCAGTCAACCCCGTGTGTGGCTCTTTTTCCTCTTTCTGTCCCCAATGATGGGCATTTTCGGTGTCTCTCGTCCTCTTTGTCTTCTCTTTCCTGTGTCTCCTTCACTGGGTCCCATTTCTCCAATTGTCACCTGCAGTTGATCATGGGCCTGACGTGTCCCTGATGGTCAGAGCCTGTTCCACACCTGTAATACCTTCCAGGACAGGTCGAACGCTTTTCCTCCTCTCTCCTGGTGGCCTATTTCCGCCCTCTATGGAGTTGAGTCACATCACCACCAGGAATCCAGGGACAGCTGAGTGCTGTCATCAGAAGCCCCAGTTTCCCTGTCTTTGAAAGGGGCCAGGTAGTACAGTCTGTGGTGGGAACAGGGCCACAGACTGAACTCTGAGGCACAGTCTCTCCAGGGTCCCAGAGGGAATTCAGAAGGGTGTCCCTGGCTCCCCCATCTGCCTCCCTCCTTAGTGGAGGACTCTGACATTGATGAGGCTGTACCAGCACCTGCAGACCTCACCTGCCTTTTTGGGAGGTATGCAGGTCCACACAGGTATGCTAGTCAGCCCTAACATCTCCCATGGGGATAAATGACGTCTTCCTCCTCACTGACACCAGCCACACTGTCCCCAGGAGAGTGCCCAGAGCCGTGGACCACAGGGACATCTTGCCTTGTCCTCTGCCCAGGTGACTCGAGCCTCCAGCTGGCTCCACCTGCCCCCCCCCCCCGGTCTTCCCTGCCCACCCCGGGCTCTGACCGTGCTCCTGCAGTCTGAGCATCCTTCTTCATGGCAGAGTGGCCTGGGGCATTTGCTCGGAATTGGGTTGGAAGTAGATATTTTGCAAATGTACTGAAAAATTATAGGTTTGTTCTGATTTCCAGGCCAAGTAATGGTGTTCTTAGTAATGCCGAGTTAGTGAAGCTAAGAAGGAAAAGGAGAGAGGACACAAAAGAAGGAGAACTGAGCTGTGCTTAGGATGTATTACTTATCATGGTAGGCCAAAAGGGTATTTAGACGCAGAGACTGGGCTGTTTTCCTCGGGAGAGAGCACCAGAGGATGTTTCCCCAACACGTGTCACATTTGTTCATTTATGTATGGATTTATCATGTCTCGATGGCATCCTGGGTATCTGTAAGACCTTGGGGCATGAGAGATGAACATGGCTGCCCCTCCCCTGAGCTGGCCACCCCAGGCCACCTCACCGCGTTGCCCATGTCCTGCTGTGAAGCTCCAAGGCAGGCATGCTTAGGGTAAACATGGTGATCCTGGAAAGTAACTGGGGAGGGAGGGAAGCAGGGCAGCAGGACCCATGCCGGACTTAGTGCAGGTGCACTGGCAGGTACTCTGCCCTCCAAGGAGCCTGGCTGCCGGGCCTGGCAGTCTCGTGGGCTCCTCTCTGCACCTGCCAGGCAGACACCTACAGTGGTTTGGGACCTTAGAGGTGGCTTAGGGCATCTGCGGCGGGAGTCTGTCCAGCAAGGTGGAATAGGTAGGCTCGCCATCCAGGGAGGCCGTGGCGCACACAGGCAGGATGTTAGGCCTCTGCTTACTGGGGGCACCCCAGAAGGTGATGTTTGGGTCTAGCTCTTTGACTTGATGTAGGCTTCATAGTATTATTATCATTTGTACAGATGCTGAGAGTAGGGGAAATAACCTTCGCTCCACCCAGGGTTCTTGCTAATGGAGATTTTGTGTGAAAGGGCATTCAAAGTCATACCAAAATCATCTATCGTGTCTACAAAGTCAGTTAAAGTCAGTGTCTGGCGGCTGGGACCCTTGCTGGGGCTCTCTTTCCCTCTTTGGGTTTGATTTGGATTCAAGGACCTGATGTTTATCAGTCTCCACTTGGCATCTCAAAGTCAGCCTTGCCTCCCCTGCTCAGGGGAGTGCTGGAGTCCAGAAAGACTGCAGAACAAACAGGAGGCGAGCCCCAGGTCTTTGAGCCAGCCTGCTGTCTGTTCCCGGTCTTGTAAACATCGCTTTCTGATATTCTGAAAGAGCTGATCCGTCCCCCTGGGACTGAGGGACTTCCGGAGCAAGCACTGTTCAGTGGTGAGAGTAAGCGCCATGCTGGTGGTGTGTGAGGACAGAAATCCTCACATGCCTGCCTGCCGAGCCTGGGACTGGTGCAGGGAAGGGGAAAAGCTGAAATAGCATTGCCATGGCTCATTCCTTTTCTACATACAGTAGCAAGCTAACTATAAACAAAATACAACAAATACATCCACAAAGAAAGAACTGCAGCAGGACCTGTTGTCCCACACCGGGCGGTTAGCACGTTGGTGAGCGCCCTTCCTGGGCCTAGGTGGCGCCTGCACAGTGCAACAAGTGCCTGTGGTGGCCAAAGCTTTGAGGACAGGCCTGCCATCATCCCTGCATGACATCTGAGACTGGAGACGTGGTGACTCGGACCTGCTCTTGTGGATGGACGCTCAGGGAGCCGTGGTCCGCGTCCTACCTGGAGGAGCTGCAGTTGGGCCTTTCACACACAGCCCTGCCAGCCTCCCTCCGCCTTTCCCTGCCTTCCCACTCTGGCCTCCCCGACCCCTCTTTTCTGTTTTCTCTGACACACATTTGTCTACCCAGGGCTATGCGGGCTACTTGGTGCCCGGGCATCCATGCCACCTGCAGCTCCTGGCCCTCGTTTTCTTGTCTGATGGTTCAGCCTGGCCTCAGCGCTCAGCATGCTCCTGGGATTCTCCTTTGTCAGCTCCGTGAGGGACGAGCCCTGGAGCGGCATGTGCACGGTACACGCTGTTCCCTTTGTGCAGGGACAGGCTGTCCTCAGCCTCCTCTGCCTGGGCGGCCCGGAGCAGGCGGCCTTAGGTCCAGCGCGGGCCAGTCCCACTGGCTCAGCTATCAGAAGGCCGTTACCTGGCGTAAGGCCCCATTCTTAGCATCTCAGACCTCAGTTTCCCACCTGGGAGCTGGCCCCGCCCACCCCACACTCCTGTAGTCAATCTGTGGCCACGTGGGAGAGCGTGGCCTGGCCCGGCCTCTCCCAGCCAGGGCAGCCTGTGAACTCCTGACCTGGAGGCAGCTTGGGCAGAGGTCTGGCCTCCCCGACTTGTTTGCCAGGTGTGTTCTTGCTGAGAGTCAAGGGCCTGAGGCCATGGCTCTCTACAGGGCCCCCCTCAGGATGAAGGGAGCTGCACCAGAGGACCAGCTCTGTCTGCAGCCCCTCCAGGGACTCAGCCTTGGAGGCCAGCCTTGGAGGCCAGCCGCTGTAGAGGCCAGCGTGGGGAGCCTGGGCTGAACCTATGGTTGAGGTTTCAGGTGTCACACTGCTGGAACCAAGGAGGAAGAGCAGGGGATCCAAGTTCCTGGTGGAGCTTAGAGTCCCAGCCCAGTTCTCCAAGCCCCAAGGTATAAAGGTCCCTCCTGCTGACAGCAACACCCTGCCACAGGGAGGGACTCCTAGGGGATATGGGTATGACTGGCCACTTAGCGTGGGGCAGAGGACAGGCTGCTCAGGGTGTGTGTGTGTGTGTGTACATGTGCCGCATGGTTGTGGGGCCTGGTGAACACTGTAGGCAGGAGCCCAGGGAAGAGCTGATACTGTGGATCCAGGGTGAAAACATCTGCTAAGTTCCTTTCTCCTCTGAGCACTGCGGTCTTCTAAATCCATCAACCCATTGGGTGAGGATGGATTAACCCACTCCCACCATGGAGGGTTATCTGTTTTACTTGAAGTCTCCTGATTTAGATGCTAATCACTTCTAAGAAGTAACTTCACACTAATATCCAGACAGGTGTCTGACCCTGTATCTGGGCACCGTGACCTGGCCAAGTAGATGACATCAGATCCCCCAGGCAGGCGCCCACTGCTGGCTCTCAGGTATCCAGGTCCAAGTGCATCGGCTGAAAGCTCCTGCAGAATTGAAGGGATGGAGGCGGGCTGAGATCCAGCCTCCTTATCCACAGGCACTGTTGATTACCCTCAATGACGGGAGGTCGCAGTGTCGAGGAGTTTGCACCCTAACCCACCGAGGGAGGCAGGCCTGTCGGAGATAGGACTCCCAGGTGGAAAAGTCAGTAAAAGCTGGGGCAGAGGGTGGGCGCAGTTACCATGATTAAAGCTTTTGGCAACTGAAGGTAGAATGATCCTGGCATTTGAATTTTATGCTCTAAAAATGATTTTTTCCCCAATACACAAAAGGAGTTAGAAAGCTATAAGGCGGGTCTGTTGTTAGTTGCAGGCATGGAAAACCCAGTGTTTATAGTGGAACCGGAGGCGTCCAGGACAGAGGATGATCATTAATTTTGTTTCTCTGGGTGAGAAGAGGGAAACCCACTTCCAAGTGCATTCTCTGTCCTCTGCCGAGGCCTAACTCTCAATGCTTTGAGGATGTGTCCCCGTGTCCAAACATCTCGATTCTATGGTGACACCGATGGACTGCGGCCTCCTTGTGGGGTTTATGCAAAGCCTTCTGAGCTGCCTCGTTTGGTGTTTGTGGAGTGCTTAGTGGAGCCCAGGGCATGGTCCCTGGTTTTTTTCTGGAACCAGGTGGGCATGGCATCAGAGCTGGGCGCTCAGATGTTAGTACCCATGACTGTTACACTGAGCCCAGTTCCTCAGGACCTAGGATGAGTGCCCTTTTGCGTTTGTCTCTGGGGGTTTGGCTTGAATGGACCTGGAGAAATGGCAGGGCTCTCTTCAGAGGGACACCCTGCCAGTCTGCAGGCAGCCACCCCTGGGCGCTCCCCTGGGTGGGGCTGTGGGTTACTCTGCACCCTTTTGTGGGGGTGAGGATCCTGTTGTCCTCTTTTTCTTGGGAGCTCAGAAATGAAGGTCTGTGATCATCAGGGTAGACTTTAGGAAAGAATCCAGGGGATAGTGCTGAACAGAGAGCCAATGGAGGGGAGACCCTTGCTTCTCTCCTGCCTGGTTCACGGGCAGGAGGTGGGATGCTGGCTTACAACTTGTGTGCAACTTGAGAATATGTTCAAAGGCACAGAGCAGCTGGGGCCGCGGCTGGGTGTCTACTGCCTCCACGGGGAGGGCAGACAGGCCAGGCTGGCCGGCACTGCCACTGTCACTCACAGCTAGGACTTCTGCACTGGTCTCTGGATGGGGTCGCTTTTCTTTCTCTCTTGCTTTGGATATTTTACCAAGTCACAAAAATGATTTTAACCTGTTGCCCTTTACCAAACATGCTGTAAGTGGGGGCATTGGGGTGGTGTGTGTTCCCGTGATGTGCTCAGACAAGAGAGGGGTTCGTCCCAGGGCACACTCTTTGGGGGTTTCAGAAAATACTATTATCTAGGCATTTTGAAGAGAGGCTTTGAAGATGAAAAATGTTAGAAAATAGCCAGAGTTCTCAGCGTCGCTCACATTCCTGGCTCCCAGCTTCCCCATGCGCTGCGATTTCACCGGGCTTACTCTGTCAGACTCCTAGTAACCGCTCTGGATTTCTGCAGAGCACTTCTGGGAATTAATAGTTCTGTTTAGCCGTTTGAAAAACTTTGCAACAATGAAAAGAAAACAAGGAGCAATTTCTGTGTTGTGTAGAGACCCCGAGGTGCAGTGTTGAGTATTTGATCTTTCTGCAACCGTTCGTCGGTTTGCCTGTGAGGCTCGCTCATTCAACACGTCACGGAATGCCTGAGATGTGTGAGCCGGGGGAGGTTCTGGCTGCAGGACGAGGGGACTCAGAAGCCTGGGCCGTCTGGAGGTGCCCCCTCCTCATTCGGGAGCGACTCTGCTCCTCCACCAGAGGATACAGAAGGGCGAGAACGCCATGTGTTGAGCAGAGTTTGGAAGCATCCTTCTGAGGTAAAGAGCTTTGCCTGACATCCCACATGGAAAGATATCTGCTTTCCACATTAATTAAGCAGGTATCTTGTTTAGAATCAACTGATTCACTTGCTGAAAGTAGCCTGACATTTAGATGTTGATAATCAGTGTGCACGGTATGTAGAAATAGCTCAGATTTTTTATATTTACCCAATCCTTGAAATTCTGAAGATAATTCATTTGAAGTTAGATAATTCCTTCTTAAAAAGCATAGGCTTGCATTCCTTATTTCAATTAAAGCATGTGGCTTACACTACATCATAAAGTGCCACAGCTCCTTAACAGCTGGATATTGAGCAAGGCTCGGTCCACTGGAGTCCTGCAAGGCAGACAATTCTAAAAGAAGGAATGTGTGGCATATCCCACTTTGCATTATGTTATATTCTGGAAATTTGGGGCTAAAATATGCCTCTCCACATGCTCTTCTTTCTCATGCCCTTTTTGTTATCAGTCATCTAAATAAAAATACAAAAGGCATTACAGCCATGCAAAGACACTCTGATATACAAATAAAGCCTTCTCAAACTATGGTAAAATGAAAAGATTGTTAACTGCAGGGCGAGGATATGCTTGTATTTTTCCACAGGGTGTGGATGCCCCTTTATGGATTCCTGATAGGACTCATCAGGCATGTCTCCTTGCCAATGCAATCGACTTCCCCCACAGCGGTATCCCCAGATCTTCTGGACCCAAGATGAGATGTTTAGTGCTCAGGTGTCTAATTTCAGTCTTCATCATTACAGCTTGCCTTTCCTGGCCTTATTTATGGGTATGACAATTCTGTTAAAAAATCACCTCCTTTAGATAGTAGTACTCCATGTAAAAGATTTTTTAAATAATAGAGATTTATACTGGAACAATATGGGTCCTAAAAGTCTGCCTCATTGGTTTGACTGTGTTTTCCTAAAGTATGCTAATGTTTATTTTCCTAATAATTCTAATACTACCATTTCTTCTGTTTCTTCTCCAAAGCATAACTATAAACAGTATATAATTAATAATAAGGACAAATTCAATATTACTAACATTTATTTTACTTCTAAAGATTCTTTACATAGATGGTTTACTCCTGGTTGGGTAACTCCTGTATTTTATGCTGAATCTGACTCTCATATAACTGGAATTCAGATTAATAGCTGCCATGCAACCTGTGTTTTTAGCTAGTCTGTACTTTAAGCCAACCTTACTACCTTTACGTTCTTGTGTCTCTGCTCCTCATGCATTATTGTTAGGAAAAGCAGGATCTATATCTATTATACAAAAAAATGGAGCGTATCTAGTTCAATGTATACAATGCATGTTAACTGTCTTAACAACACTATGCCAAAAGACTATGTAACTCTTATAGTTGTCCATCAACCTCCCTTTGTTATGCTGCCTGTAAACTTAACTGATCCCTGGTATGATGACACAGGAGTACAGCTTTTTAAACAAATTACCGATCTTATTCATCCAAAAAGATTTGTAGCTGCTCTAATTTTAGGAATTACTGCCTTAATCTCTATTATTACTTCTTTAGCTGTTTCAACTACTGCCTTAGTTACCAATATTAACATTGCTCATCATATTAATTCATTGTCACATAATGTTACTCTAGCTTTAGCTGCACAAGAAGTCATAGATAAAAAACTAGAAGCTCATATCTCAGCCTTAGAAGAAGCAGTGCTGTATTTAGTAAATCAGGTAACTAACATTAAACTAGATTGTCCACCAGATGCCATACAAAGTACAAATGGATCTGTGTTACTCCCTTGCCTTATAATGATTCTCAGCATTCCTGGTCACAGGTGCAAAATAATTTATTAGGAATCTGGAACAACACTAACATAGTTCCTGATCTACAAACGTTACAAAATCAAATAAAATATATTAGTCAAGATTATGTAGATGTTAGTTCTATTGCCTAAATGGCCTCTGGTTTTTTTTATTCAACTTTCTAAACAATTAGATATCCATTCATATATGAGTTATGGCATCTCTATTGCAATTTCTTTGTTGCTTATAATCATATTTTGTTCATGTTTTCCAGTCATCATCCAAATGACCTCACGATCTGTCAAGTCACTTGCCATAGAAGTGGAAGCCATTAAATTAAAAAATAAAAAAGGGAGAAATGGCACAGCTCCTTAATAGCTGGATATTGAGCAAGGCTAGGTCCACTGGAGTCCTGCAAGGCAGACGATTCTAAAAGAAGGAATGTGTGGCATATCCCACATTCATTATGTTATATTCTGGAAATTTTGGGTGCTTTGGGTTTTGCTTTCACATTAATTATAAAGGAAAATTTCTTTGAAATAGAAGGAGGACGGATGGATAGTGATTTCTCAATATTAGCTGAAAAAACAGTGCCTTGAGACAACCCATAACTCATTAACCACATAAAAACGTCAGGAAACGGGCTTTGCAAGCTTAGTTACTAAACAGCCTTATGTTCCCTCTCAGCACACAGGTATAGAAACAAAATAAATAAGCCAAAGAGATTTAGGTCTTCCATTATATCTATGGGTAAAGAAGGCTTTAAGACAGATAGTCTTTGCCCACTTCCACCTTGTCTCCCTGGAATTTCACAGGATACATTAACTCTCTAGCTGCCTGAAAAAAAGATAAGAACACTGCTTAAAGGAGCTAAACAAATAGTAAAGATTTAAACTAATGAACAGAGACTCTTCGTCATTAACCTTAACACTGCTTTGTACTAAAAGAATCTTTATATACGTATTTTACTTTGTAACCTTTACTGTTTCTTAACCCCATTAAATGTCATGGGAAATGGCTTTTCTAGTTAAAGATGTACCTACTCAACCTTTAGACTGTAAAAATTCCTGTTCTATATGCCTCACTGCAAAAGAAGATAGTATAAAAAACAGCTACTAACAAGCAATAAAGAGATACACCTCTTCACTGTATTCAGTGTCAGCATATTCTCGTGACCTTGTCTCATTCCACACCTATCGAAGGACGCCTGACCCGACTGCCTGGAGGGCTGGACCTCGACAACAAAGCTTCTGTGAGAAAACCCAGGTGTGGCAGTGAACCTGGAGGTGTCTGGAGGTGTTCCCTCAGACCGTGGCTTGCACATGGATGTCCACGCCTGGACATCCACGCCCTGACCTCATCCCCTCTCCACATGTGACTGAGAAAGATTGAGAGAAGCAGGAAGAGGTGCTATCGTGAAATTACATGCTCTCCGGGAACAGACCAAGTTTGAAAAACGGATTTAAATTTCTTACAGGTGATAGCATGGAAAAACCAATTTCTTCAAAGCAATTCATTTTAACCATAGCACGTCGATTGCTTTACAGCTACCCCAGTGGAATTCCCTTAAAAGTAAACAATACCAACTCCATTTCATTTTACTTGAGTCCTACCCAGCAATTGGAGGGCGACAGTTCATCCTGGTTCCCCCCGAGGGGTATCTTCCAGCGCCCCTTGTCTTTCACTCTGACATCAGCCGTTGGAATCTGCCTGGTGGGCACAGGGAAGGCAGATATGAAGTGAGAAACAGCCT